>BQNB010080721.1:0-29843 GCA_026074375.1 Tanacetum coccineum
CTTTTGCATGCCTGTAAAATCTTGTGGTCCACTATTACATCAAATTAAACCTATGAATTCACTCAATTTTATGTTGACCGTTTTAAGCATGTTTTTTTCAGGTGCTTAGCTTAGAAGATGTTGCCTGATCTATATGAAGTCTAATTGCCCGAACCAGTTTTCAGACTTCATCTATGTTATCTTAAATACCGTTGTTGATGTAAATTTGATTGATGTAAACTTATTATTATTTTAAATTTATGCAACGGTGTTTATTTTTAAAACGTACCCTTAGAGGTCGTTCTTTATGCTTTGTATTTGAGATATCCAGGAACGTCACGCCTCTGGACACGTATTCCGTCTAGGGCCCGTTTGGGGGTGTGTCAACACCATACATCCTTGGAATCAAGATCATACATGATAGATCTAAGCGGTTAATTGCTCTTAGTCAAAGTGCTTATCTAGAGAAAATCCTAAAGAAATTTAGGATGAAAAACTCCAAGAAGGGGTATACTCCAATGATGAAAAAGCCTGACTATAAAAAGTCTCAAGGTGCTAAAACACCTAGTAAGGTACAATGTATGCAAAGAGTTCCTTATGCTTCGGCTATAGGTTCAATCATGTACGCGGTTAGATGTACTAGACCTGATGTTACCTTTGTATAAAATTTATGTAGTCGTTTTCAGCAAAATCCTAGTGAGATTCACTGGACTGTTGTGAAAACTATTCTTAAGTATTTGAGGAATAATAAAGATATGGTTCTTGTGTATAGGGCAAAACCTGAAGCTGAGTTGAAAGTATCATGTTATGCTGATGCAAGTTTTCAGACTGATAAGGACGATACCAAATCTCAAACATTGTATGTGTTCGTACTTAATGGTGGAGCCATAGAATGGAAGAGTGCCAAGCAAAGCACCACTGCTATGTCTTCTATAGAAGTCGAGTACATTGCTGCTGCTGAAGCTTCAATGGAAGCTGTCTGGATGAAGAAATTTATTGATGGACTTGGCGATGTCGTGCCATCGAATAAAAGACCTATGGAGATGCTATGTGACAATGAACCTGCAATAGCAATCGCCACTGATCCTGGAATCTTAAGTGGAGCCATACATTTTCAAAGGAAATATCACTACATTCGTGAAGTAATTCAAGAACGTGAGATTGTCCTTAAGAAAGTTCACACAGATGACAACGTAGCTGATCTGTTCACAAAACTAATGTCGTTCAATAAGCATTTTGAACATGCTATGGCAATTGGGATTGTTCCTGTCACACCCTGACATAGGCGGAAACACGGGCATGCGACGAAGAATGATCAATCATAACACAAGATACAAAATAGAGAAAACTAAAATGCATTAATGAAAAAGTGTCATGATGATCTTCCACACCAAGTACAGACTTGAGTGAAGTCCCGATCAAGAACACTTCAAATAGTCACCAATTATTACAACCAAAAGCCCACGCAAGGGTCCATACTAGTCTCAACCAAACCTTATAGTACTAAGCTCAAACAAACACCAAATGCAAGACCTCTCAAAACATGATCCCTACAGGATACTCTTAAAGTCTGCTAGTCCGCATCACCGTCTTACTGATCATTAACTTCACCTGAAAATGATACTCGAAAACGTCAACAATAATGTTGGTGAGCTCGTAGGTTTGAAGAAACCTAGTTACTGTGCCAATATTTTAAACAGTGGGACAATTGTGCAATATTACAGTGAATATATGCAAAAACACTCAAAACCCATGACTTAGCATCATCGCTAATCATGTACCATGACCTAGCATCCCTGCTAATCATCAAACCAACATATATCAATGCTCTTGGAGTTGCAACCCCGAGGTCATACGCACCTAAAGCCTACCAGCTGGAGCATTTACTTAGGGTAGACCCTTCACAAACATAGAAAATCCATGCTAATCACACCTTGCCATGCACCTCGATGCATGCAAGAACAATCATACCACATAATATTCACATAGCAGTCATAAGTACATAAATTGTCCCAAAAACAAAACCACATTTCGCACAGTTCAGAAAAACAGTTCAAAACACATTTGAGTATCATTTTCCCCTAAGATATATATATATATATATATATATAATTCCATTCGGTACTCTTAATTACCATTAATTCATTGTTTAAATTATAAGAAACGAAAGCGTTTAATTATACTAAACAATTTAGAAAAGTTTTGGAAAAAAATATTTTTCGTCTTTTAGTCGACTTATTAAAATAATAATATTTTATTATTTTATCAAAAATCACATTTTGAGTAAAATTTCTAAGTATAGACTTTTTACGAAATTTCGACATGACCCGTTCGTTTATACAACGTTTTCCAAGGTTTTAAACCTCAATTTTAAACATTTTTCACAATTTACCACTTTTCAACAAAACACCAAAATCATATCTCGCTACGCTTATCAAAATATATTTCTCAAAAACGATTTCAATATCAATTCATAAGTATGTTTCGCTTTTCAAAAGTCCATCAAATCTCATAAACGACTAGTTTTCGCTTATTGGGCTTAAGGGCAAATAATGATCCATTAAGATATCCATATGTATAATATATATATTTTAGGCCCAATACCAAAGCCTGTTAGTAAATATATAAGCCCAAAATAATAGCTAACAAAATAATCCGGCCCACAATAAGCCCACAATAAGCCACGACTTATTGGGCTCATTGGGCCGTGAGCCCATAAGCTCCCAAAAACTATAATAAGCTTTTAAATAAGCTAATACGCTACGTAATATATTCGGTTATCACCATAAGCTATCAAAATAGTCCACAAATATACGACATACTAGGTAAATAACCCAAAACACTTCTCTTGTATACCCTTAAGTTGCCGTGAGCTAATAAGCCCAAAATAAGCTCGAAAATTGCTTAATAATAACCCAAATAATTCAATATCCAAAATAAGCTACATAGCATATAAATGTTTTTTAACCATCACAACCACGACAATAAAACTAACAAAACCTCATTTCCTTTTTTCCTTTGTTCGAACCCCAAACCGAACGCTTTATAACCTTTCGCAAACTTTTCATTTTCGATTTTTAACAAACGCATCGTACAATAGCTTCTATGCATCATTTAACACATAAAAGTACAAGTTAAATCAAGATTTAGAAAACTTACAAAGAGGGTTTTAAAAAGCGAGAACGAATGAGAACCGACTACCGAAACGTAGTTTAAACAATAACCCGAATACTAGAATCAACCAATGACTCCGCAAATCTTCATGTTTTTTTTATAAAAGATTGAAAATTATAAGTGTGTGTGTGTGCTTTGGTCAGATGCAACAAAGAAAGAAAGAGAAAAGAGTTTTGACTTTCAAACATGCATTGTGTGTGTTGTGAGAAGAAAACAAGACATATAGTACTAAGGCTTGGACCATGTAGCTACAATAGTTCCTCCTTGTCCCCCACAAGGTTTGAAACCGGCTAGGGTATCCTAGGGGGTCTCGGGATGCCTCTTTTTGTGTCGGGTTCACTTAAAACTCAAAAACCTCGATCGTAAAATGTTTCCCGAAGTTACTTAGCATTTTTATTCACTTTAAAAATACTTTTCCCATAACCTAGAGTATTTACACGACTTATTGCCACATTAAACTTCCCAAAAATCATTTTGAACATTATCGGACGTGTCGGGACTCTTTTTCGGCATTTCACATAAAAGGGCAAGGGTTACAGTTCCTACTAGTAGTCTCATGTAAATCTGTGATATGTTAATTAGTATTTGGATAATAGGATGTTAAACGATTGTTATTTTTTTGAATGAATTAATATACATGGTATTTTGTTTTCATTTTTATAATAATTGTGTCTTATATTTGCATGTTTAAATCCATGAATGTTTTATTTAGTATTCTAAAGCTTTATCCATTACCAGTTAACAATAAGGAAATATTGTTAAGACAATGTAAATGTGAGTGTTTGGTTGTATTTTGGAGAATATGTAAAGATGATTCTGCCAACTTCACATGTTATTCAATGAGGTTGAATATTGGATACCCCACATGTGTTAATCACTTTATGGATCGGCGTTATTAGGCGCATTACACATATGGTGAAAGTTATGTTTATCCTTAGACTTGAGATGCAAGCAGGTTTTGCATGTATAGATAACATTTTCTTGACTATAGTATAACGATATACTGTAAAAGGGTAGTTATAACAACTATTTTCAGAAATGTTTACAAGTACATGACGGTCACTTGTAGTCAAAATAAGATTTGTTCCTCCACTTGAGGGGGAGTAAGATACTTACTGGGCCCCTCGTTAGGTTGATCAGATATTTGCATGGCCGTGCCCAAAGTGTAGTTAAGATTATTCTTTTTACATTTAGTGATCTGAATCAATACAGATGCGAGAAACAGAATCGTCAAATTAAGAAATGACTATTGATCCATATCCATATTTAACATGTATCTGAAACAAAGGGATAGAACTAACTGAATCCATAGAAGGCTGAGTTGTTTTCTAAAAACTGCAAACTCGGGTATCTTTGGGAGCATTGATGATGCTGCTAGACTATTTGTCAATGTTAGTATGTTATATAATATGAATGAGACATTCGTAAGTGAGAGCTGTTATTTTCTGCTCATGTCATATGGATATTTATATGGCTAGGAATACGTGAGGCTACGGGGTTACATACGTTATACATTTAGGTATCATTCTATTAATGTTAATAATAATATAATTATATATTTATTATTTATATTAATATATGATTTAACGAATGAACACTAACGGTCGTTAATTAGTTTGTTAGATGTAACTAACTAATAAGGCTTTTTAATTAATGGGTAATTAAATGTAATTAACCATAAATAATTAGAAAAGTCAAAAAGTCAACCCCAAAGGGGTTGAGGCTTTAATTCGACCAGCCTAAGGACCTAAAGGGGGTTGGATTGGGCTTTTGAGCTATCTTTTCCTACAAGGAATGTATTTTAGGTGAACCCTAAGTCCATCCCTATATAAGGAGGATTCTAGAGCTCATTATTATCATCCTTGTCCCTTTCTTCTATTGGTTCGATCGCAGAAACAAACCCAAAGGTTTTTTCTAGTTTTGTTTTCTTGGTGTTCACATATTCGTTGGTCAAGAACTAGCATTCGGGTGATACAACTTGAAGTGTAGTGTATGAACCGCGTAGAGGTTACTTACTTTAGTAAATTGGAGTAGTTTTCGGTAAGCACATTCATTACACACGTGCGTGTACTCAAAGAAGCTTGCGTTTGTCACTAGCTTGATTGCTATCGGTATGTTTCTTATTTATGTTTTATGTGTTAATTATTTATGCTATATAAATTATATCCGCTGCGTAGCTTGTAGAATATTCTTGTAATATTAAGGTTAATGATTAACCAATTCCAACGGTACTTTGAAGACTTGTGAAGAAATTATAGGTTCTAATAATGATGAAGATGTGAAGGGTTTTAATTGTGAGCTAAAAACGAATTCTGAACGCGTCCATGATTTAAACGTTCGTGATTTAGATTATGGGTTAGTTTTAAGGATGATGATTAAAAATCGAAATAAGTTTTCATTGGCAAACAAAGATTTTATTTTTATTGCAATTGAAAACTTAGGGGTCTTTGATAAGGAGCACACAACCTGATGTTTTGGGTCATGGGTTGATCGTTAGGAGTATGGTAGACGTGTTAAAAAATATGAACGTTTTCAAGTGGATGTGAAGCGCAAATTGATTGAAGATAAGGTTCGTCGTGAGAAGGTGTTCGAGGTTGATGAAGCTTTTGATATTGAGAACTCGAGGGCGAGTTCTTTCCAAATGAGGGGAATTCATATTGACGAAACCATGGTCAATGCACTTCGAGGTGAGTTTATTTTACTTGACAGTTATTTGTTTAAAGATAATCGTTTATGTATTCCTAAGACTTCACTTAGGAGTCAATTGATTAAGGAGGTACATGCGGGAGGAATGAGTGCTCATTTAGGCCGAGATAAGACCATTGCGAGTGTAGAAAGTTGATTTTATTAGCCTTAATTAAAAAGGGATGTTGGAGCTTTCGTGAAGAGATGTGTCGTGTGTTAAGAAGGAAAGGGTAAAGCACAAAATATAGGTCTTTATATGCCATTACCCGTACCTGAGAGTCCTTAGGTCGATATTTTGATGGATTTTGTGCTTGGGCTTCCTCGCACTCAAGGGGGAGTCGATTCTTTGTTTGTTGTTATTGGCAGGTTACTATCAAATTCTAAATTACAGATCTTTGTCACTAAAGATTGTGATGATGGATCAAGACCAGAAGAACAACACTTGGTGGTTCCATGTTCTGATGAGAAAATTGTAAAGTGTCCAACACAACCTGCCACAACTAAAATAAGTGGAGAAGATGGTAGTAATTTGGAGGAGTTTTCGAATGTTTTAACTGTGAAAGAAGCTGATATTACCGGACCAATAATGGCACTAGAAGATGAACCTCTTATGATGCTAGGACCAGGTCCAAACATTATTAAGGAGGACTTCTCTAATGATCTTGATGGACAACATTCGACAGACGAAAGTAAGCCAAGTGATAACACATTGAGATGGCAGATTATGAGGTTAAAGTGGGGGTACGTGATCTATATTGGGTAGATTTGTACGAATGTTTGGTTGAAACAAGAAATGATTTGTGCGCAAAGAAGAACATGGGATCCTGGTATCACGTGGCTCAAGATATTAAAGGAACACCTTGAGGACAAGGTGTTTTGCGGGGCGGAGTAATGATACGATCCGAGAATTATTAATCATGGAATTACTATTAAAAAATATGGTCCGTACAAAATACTTCGAAATATTAATGATAATGCTCATGTGGTGGACTTGCCAAATACTATGAGTATTTCAAAGACATTCAATGTGTCGGATATATATATGCATTTCACTACGAGGACGTGAATAAGGGCAAGCACTTGAGGACGAGTTCTTCTAAAGAGAGGGGGAATGATGAGGACATGATTCAAGAGCTAGCAAAGGAAGAAATAGATCACCTAGAGCGTGACAAGAGTAAAGGTACTACAAAAAATAAGTAACCTTAAAGATGGAGACAGCATTAATTGATAATGGTGTAGTCATTCAATATTAAACCATATTTTGTTTATTGATTTTTCTTCTGGTTTTCATATTTTGTTTATTGACTTTTCTTTAGTCTTTATATTTTGTTTATTCTAGAATAATCTTATTTACTTTTTCTCAAGTTTAGTTCTCCTATAAATATAGGGCCTGGGTTTATTGCGTAGTCATTTAATAATTCAACAATCAATAAAATTTACGACTTTTAGTCTTTAATCCTTTTGTGATTCGACTTAAACCCGAGTTAGGGTTTATAGCACGTTTCCGTTCTGCGACAATGAGTGGTTACCATGCGTGGATTTGATTCAGGTTTCGCTTCATTTTTAATAGTATTAAATAAAGGTGACAGTTTGAGACCTATAAGTTATTCATGGGTTTAACTGGGTAAATATTTATTACCAGATGAGTTTAGTTAACTCTTCCTAAATATATTTAGCATTGGAATGTTACAACTTATTTAACATTAACAATACTATAAGTGCATCATCGTGAATTCCATTCTACAAATATTTTATTTAGTGGTTAACATGTTGGCTTCAAGAATTTAGGTTCATGCAACTTCAATAAGGGGAACATTTATATTTCTTTTCAGACGTAATATCATATAATATTACATTTTATATGCATATATATTGGGAGCCGAAAGAGAAAAGTTGGTTTCCTGAATTCGTGTCGAAAAAAGTTTAAGAAAAAAATAATCGTGTTAATTTTCTTTGATTATTTCATATATAAAGTGACCTTTTTAATCACATCAAAAGCTAAAACCTAACACTACTAAACAAAATTTTTAGAATTGTTTATCCAAGAAGCACAGCTAGCTTAAGGTTGTATTACTCCGTATAAGCTCAATGGAAATATTGTATTTAATCTTAAGAGTAAACTTGTAATTTTAGTGCCTAAATTTCAGTTTCGTCCGTAAGACATTCTGTAAAAGGTAACAGGCAAATTTTTTTTCTTTTCGATCATGCTTTCTCAATTTTTAACCGACTAATTTGAGGATTTGAACAAACCGTCATATTTACTCAAACTAGTAATTTGCGTGACGTATCGCATTGCAACTTACAATAGTTAACTTAACAAAACTTTATATTATTAGTGGTAATAGCCACAAGCCTTCTGTCTCACTTTAAAGACATACACTATAAGAAAAATAAGAACAGGCTAATGAAACATACCAGTAATATATTACTACTTGCATGTATAACTTGATGAATATATTAATACGTGCATGAACACGAAGGTTCGCTTGAGTTCTGTAGTATCCACTTGTTTCTTGATGGCTAAACTTTGAGTATTTTCATAAATGGAGCAGACAAAAACGTTGACTTATTGGCATGGGAAAAGTCAATTTTTGCATCAATGTTATGGCATAGATCAAACTAGACATACAGCCTGTTTCTTTATTATCTACCATGTATACCGAGTCATGTATGGTTAGCAAATATGGGTCACGTTATTGAGGATGATGATTAGTCACAAAGTATAGTAATTAAGTACTAAAATACAAGGCCGGTAAGCGAACCGGATGAACACGAATAGAGTCTTGTTCAAGTTCATTCGTCTAATTTTAATCAAACAAATGAACTGACACGAACTTCTAAAAGGGCGAATTTTACTATTCATCTTCGTTCATCAAGAAATGAGGTTGTTCGTGTTAATCTATGTTCGTTCATTAAAATGTTAAACGTTCGAACATAAAAAGGAATCAAGGAAAACAAAAATATTGTTGGAATTTGGTAGTCGGTTCCGCAAGTTATACGTTAGAAATACGTGAGCCTATTGGGGGCACACGCGTTAAACACATAGAGTATGTTTTACTTCACGACAATATTTAAATAATCGTTATTTATCATTAATTGTTTAATAAAGTATAACGAATATTTAAAATATAAACCTGAGGGACTTAAACGAACAAAACCCGAACCCGAAGGGAGCCCTTTGTAGGCCGAACTCCCCAAGGGTTCTAGAGGGGTGTTTGGTTCGGTTATGGGACAAAGAGAAAGGGGGAAAAGGAAACTTTAGGTTTCCTTGTCCTACAAGAATTGGGGTAGGGTTATGTGCCTATATAAACACATACCCCTCACCTCATTCTTCATTCAATTGATCAATTATCAAATCCCTAAAACCTAAATAGTTTTCGGTGCTCTTCTCTTCCCTCAAAACCCTAACCGAAATCCTCAAGGGATTTTCGGTTTTCCTCTCCACCGAATTTCGACAAACCCTCATTAGGGTTTTTCGGTTTCTTGTTTCTCTTGTTTGGTGATTCAAGGTTTTACACGTGGTGCTTGTTGGTGGTTCTCCTAGCTCGACATAAGCATAAACCCACTTAGGGTTTATTCGGTTTTCGGTTTTTAACCCTAACCGATTTAGGGTTCTTTGGTTTTCGGTCAAACCCTAACCGATTTAGGGTTTACTTGGTTTATTGGTTTTCGGGTTCAATCTCAAGAGGTGCGTTTGGATTCGGGTATAACACAAGGTGTTTGGATCGTGAAGGTAGACTAGCAATCAACTCGTACTCGGTTGACGTGTTTGTGTGAGCAACCGTAGAGGCAGTAATTTAACTGCTACTTGTTTCAAGTTCAAGATCAAGAGGTAAGTAATTATTTACTTTTAATGTTATAATTATTTACTTTATTAAGTGTTAATCTTATGTGCTAAAACTAGATCCATTTCGCTGCGTACTCGTAGCTAAATTGGTTACCTAGTATGTTAAATTCCAACAGTGGCATCACGAGTCAAATCGTTTTGGCATTAGGGTTACACTTTTGAATTATATCTTGTCCTGATTTGTACATGCCTAGATTTAATTCATATGCTTGATATGCTGCGCTTAATTTTTATTTATTGTCTTCTTGCAAATATGGCAAAGATTATGCAAATCCTTGCCATAATTAAATAAAATTTGTAGATCTAGATCTTGAAGATAATTAATTGCTAATATTGTAAAAGGAATACAATCAAACTGTTAATTTAGTAAGATATGTTTCTTTTTAAAATAGATTACACTATATATATAAAAGATCTTGATTTTATTTATGGTAACTAAAATCTTTTATTTTTGAAAACTTGATCTTTTACATATTTAGTCTAATTGTGTTTTCCTTTCTGGCCATAAGACATACTCAATCACTTATGTGATGAATGGGGCAATCTAGGCACATTGATGAAAACCTAGTGAGGGTCTTATGGTTCTCTAATTGGGGAAGACTCGTAAGAGATCTCGGATTTTACTTGTTTACTTGTTAATTAATGTCATCTTTTGTATTTGTCTCTAATATGCATAGTATTACTTGTTTACTTGTTAATTAATGTCATCTTTTGTATTTGTCTCTAATATGCATAGTATTACTTGTTTACTTGTTTACACGTCTAATATGTATGCAAAACGAACTAATAGCTAATGAAAGATGATGTTAAAACTAATCTATTAATTACACGTTTAAATACTTGTTCATAGTGACCTATTATTTGTTTTGTGCAAAATTCGATTTTGAGAAAACTAATAAGACTTTAAACTATGAAACTTGATTTCAAGAATATTTAAAAACTAGACGCTATGGACTCATGGGAAGTACGGCTCATCTACTAGAACAAACTATAAGCGAAGTTTAAGGCGGAAATGGTCAACACTCCTAAAGAACTCAGGTTTTTAATACGCTTCGCGCTGACCCGATTCTCCGCTTCTTTGTGCGTTCGATTGGAGTTACCGTGAACCATGGCATGTCACTACAGTGTCATTATTAAAGGTTTTTAAAATTAGTGCTACAAAGTTGTTTTGCATGCCTCTTTGTACACACTTTTAAAACATTTATTTGCATACCCCTTTTGAAAATTTTAACTCAGTGCCATTCAACCAAGAACACATACATTTGGCTTAGCCTCTCTAGTCAGACCTCATGGTCATTCCAAATCACATGGCAATTACGGTTCACTGGTCAGACCTCTAACTATTTTTGCACGTTCTTGCTAGGTCGACTTAAATCCGGTTACCTGGTCAGACCTCGGACTTGAGGCATAATATGAAAACTAGACATGCTCACGACATTATTATATGATTACTAATGTTATGACCGGTCTGATAAATCTAAGAGTTGCATTAAATGCAATTAACGCTCGTCGCTTACCTCTTGCTCTACTTGATTTCTCACTGGTCAGACCTTTGGTTACTAAGTAGGAGGTCAAGTTGGATCTTAGTCTTAATTAGTAAATTAATTGGGTAGTTAATTCTATTAAGAAATTAATTATCAAAAATACTAATAAATTGAACTTTTTCTAAACTATAGATGACTACCACCGTAGTAAACAATTCATTATTCAGGTCGTTGTTTAAAAAACAAAAATTGACTGAAAACAACTTCATAGAATGGTATCGCAATCTTAGGATTGTGCTCTCTACTAAAGACAAGCTATGTAACGCCCCGACCCAAAAGGGTAGAAGTATTACAAATATGGTGTGACATCAAAAGCATTCATAATCATAACACAAGCATAAACAGCGGAAGTCTTAAATAATTAACCAAAGGATAATAAGTCAACACGACTTAAGGTACATAAGTTCTCAAAAGATAGACATATCCAAACGAAATAACAAATGTCTTGAAAGAAACAATTCATATATCAAAACTAAGATCTCTAGGGTAAGTCCACACTCAGCACTCATGGCCTGAAAGCAACCCCAGCTCCTAGCTTAGATACCTGCCGCAGGAAAAGAAAGTGCGGCTGAGCTTACAAAGCCCAGTGAACAGATATATATAATCGAATGCAAAAGATAACGGAAATCAAAGGATACGATACAAGGTACAAAGGATATCACAAGACATGATCAAAGGAATACAAATATAAGGTAAGACAAATCAGAAGTCAATTCATAGTGTAAGGTAAGATGAATCAGAAAATCGAATCAAGTCCAATTACCAAGCCCAAACAAATCATATCATAGTAACCATGGAGTAGCTAGCTCCAAATGTGAAAGACGTGGATTGCACCCAAACATCAGTCACCAAATATCCAAATATCATAATGTCATAATCCATCGAATACAAAACAAATCTAGGATGCATCCATACGCCCCTTAAACAAATAATAATCTTCATAGATAGTGCACATTATAATAACAAAGGGGGGACGGTATGAGAAATCACTCCACTCACACATGAGTCATGCCAAAGGTGCATCAATGACAGCCTATGTTACCTTCATGGCTAGGAAACAAAATAGTGGCTTGGTTTCTCAAACTGAAGTGTTCAAAGCAAAGTCATATCAAAGTTCATTTCAAAGGGATCATAGCAAAGGTTCAATGTCAAAGTTTCAAATATCAAAGGTAGCATAGCAGGATTCAAATAGAACATAATAACAGATAATATAAGAAAGCCAAGATAAAAGGCACAGAGCAAAGGTAGCAAATCACATAAGTAATCAAAGATAGAGAGGAAATATGTCAAGAGAAACCTTAACGATAAGGTCGGAATATCTGTACCTTATTCCGAAGCAAAGCAATACTCAAAGAAAACACCACAGGAATATCAAAATCACTCCCTCTTACCGTAATATAAAGAAATTGCTGAATTCGTGTGGGGGGGGGGGGGGGGGGGGGAATTACAAATCCATTATTTGAAGTTATCCTTTCTATTTTTAGAAACTTGCCATTGTTTGTAACTTTCTATTTTTAGTAACTTTTCCATTATTAAGTATTTTATTTTTAGTAACTTTCCATTTTTAGTAACTTTCCATTTTTAGTAAGTTTCCAAAATTAGTAACTTTCCATTTTTAGTAACTTTCCATTTTTAGTAACTTTCCATTTTTAGTAACTTTCCATTTTTAGTAAGTTTCCATTTTTAGTAACTTTCCATTTTTAGTAATATTCATCATTTGAGATTCTATGTAAGTATTTTGAATAGCTTAGGGTTCTTAACATGTAAACCTTTACATGTTTAGGGTTATATATGCAAATTTCCATTTTTTTAGGGTTTAAATATTACAAAATCAACAATTTTCAAGGTTAAATGTGTAAATATCAAAGTTTCATATTTTATTCAGATTATACCTTCCATTTTCTGTATTTACAAGTCAAGCCCTTAATTTTACATAATTTACATATTTAGCCCTTTTGGTTTATTAATTAATTAAACAATTATCTCCTTAATTTATCCATAATTACAAAAACATAGCCCTTATAGATTTCAAATATGACAAAATCTTACTTTATTCATTAAATACTAACAAACTTTATTCTGTTTTAGAATTTACAATTTCAGTCCCTCTATTTTAATTAATTAATTTCTAATTACTTATTATATGTAATTAACCATTTTAATCCAAAATAATATCAATATGACATTTTATACCCCCAACTTATTTTATACAGAATATATTAAATATAATAACATGTCTAAAACAGACCCCATAGTTTCAGAAATTACAAATCACCCCCTTATACTTTTAAATCACAATTCGGCTAATTAATTAATTCACAAAACCCTAATTTAATTTTTCCCAATCACAAACATAATTATTATTCAATCATTGACATTAAATGCACCTGGAAAAATTATCAAAACCCTAACCCTAATTTTATTTCTTCCTTTTCCCTTTTATTCGAAATCGGTAAACAAAGTTAAATCCCAAATAATTATTTCGAATCTTTTATAAATTTTTCCAACAATTGATCTGAGTCCTATATGATATAAGAAACCCTAGAAAAATATAAAATCAATTTTACAAGTCTTATTTATGCCGATTTCATATCTAGCTAAAATTTAGGGTTTCAAACATGTTTTAATTTATAAAATCAAAATAACATGCATGATAATTTTTCTCATGCATAGAACGAATTAATATGATGAAAATTGAGATACAAAAATACCTTTGATGATTCTTGATGATTTAATGAATTATTGAACCCGGTTGCTTAATTCGAACCCAAAACAATAACCAAAATCGAACCAAGCTTTAAACAATCTTCCCACTATTTTTCCCACAATCCTTGACCTTCAACACACCCTAGAAAAATCTTCCTTGCCTTGGAAAAATTTTGAGCCGCCTCTTTTGATTTTATTAGGGTTTCAGGATTTTTGTTTTTGGATTTAACAATATAAAAATGCATAGATAAATATAATAGGGTATTATGCCGAGTTATGGGCTTCCAAAAGAGATATAATCTGATTATAAAACTTAAAATATTTATTTTGTATTTATCCTCATTTATTATATTTAATTTGCAAAGTATAATTAATTTAATATACTTAATTTCGGCTTAATAATTATACATAATTATTAAATTTTTTTTCTTACATAATATAAGATATTTTAATCTTACAAAAATTTCATAATTGTCACATGTTGCATTTTTATAATTTCTAACATTTAAATGAATTTTATTTAAGCTTTTATGGAATTTTCTTGCATTAGGGGTATTTTGGTAATTTTACACTTGTTGAGATTTTTAGGTTTTACAAGCTACCATTCCTAGAACAGCCAATACATGTTTTGCCAGTTTCTCCTCAGCGACAAGCAAATCCTCCTGATGTCATAACCACGCATCAAGCGGGTTAAGGCTCAGAAAGAAATTATTGGGCTTATGCTTATGACCATGGACCCAGAGATCCAAAAGACTCCAGAGCACCTTGATGCATATGATATGCTCAATGAACTGAAAACGTTGTATGTACAACAGGCAGATAAGGAGCTTCTTCAAACGGTGCGATAATTCCACGCGTGTAAACAAGAAGAATGACAGTCAGTTAGCTCTTACGTTCTAAAAATGAAGAGCTATATAGACAGCTTGGAGCGTCTTGGCCATGCTATGACTCGAAACTTATTTGTCAGCCTTATCTTGGTTTTACTAAGGAAGGAATACGATGGTTTTGTGCAAAATTACAACATGCGTCGCATGAGGAAGACAGTTAAAGAGTTGCATGCTATGCTAAAGCTACATGAGCAAACTCTTCCTCCAAAAGAAGTTGAAAAAAAACAGACGAAATCGTAAAAAAACGGACGAAATCATAAAAAAACAGACGAAAACGTAAAAAAAACCAAACGAAAACGTAAAAAAAGTCTGTAAGCGTACATAAACATCAAAAAACTTATAAAAACGTATAAAACGTAGGAAATAAGGGGAAAATAGATATGAGTGTCATAAAAAGAAAACGGGGAAAACAAAATAAAATTGTTTTATAGTTTTGTGTATAAAAGGAGAAAATATGGATTTTGTGTTTTGTAGAGAATTTTGTTGGAAAACGACGAAATAAACGCGATCTCTGTTTTCCTTGTTTTCGACAAAACATTTTGTGGAAAGCAAGGGTGTTTTCCTCCAACTAAACGTAGCCTAGGTTTCCTTGTCCTACAAGAATTGGGGTAGGGTTGCGTGCCTATATAAACACATACCCCTCACCTTATTCTTCATTCAATTGATCAATTATCAAATCCCTAAAACCTAAATAATTTTCGGTGCTCTTCTCTTCCCTCAAACCCCTAACCAAAATCCTCAATGGATTTTCGGTTTTTCTCTCCATCGAATTTCGACAAACCCTCATTTGGGTTTTTCAGTTTCTTGTTTCTTTTGTTTCGTGATTCAAGGTTTTACACGTGGTGCTTGTTGGTAGTTCTCCTAGCTCGACATAAGCATAAACCCACTTAGGGTTTATTCGATTTTCGGTTTTTAACCCTAACCAATTTAGGGTTCTTTGGTTTTCGGTCAAACCCTAACCAATTTAGGGTTCTTTGGTTTTCGGTCAAACCCTAACCAATTTAGGGTTTACTTGGTTTATTGGTTTTCGGGTTCAATCTCAAGAGGTGCGTTTGGATTCGGGTATAACACAAGGTGTTTAGATCGTGAAGGTAGACTAGCAATCAACTCGTACTAGGTTGACGTGTTTGTGTGAGCAACCGTAGAGGCAGTAATTTAACTGCTACTTGTTTCAAGTTCAAGATCAAGAGGTAAGTAATTATTTACTTTTAATGTTATAATTATTTACTTTATTAAGTGTTAATCTTATGTGCTAAAACTAGATTAATTTCGATGTGTACTCGTAGCTAAACTGGTTACCTAGTATGTTAAATCCCAACAAATATATATACAAAATATTGTGTTATATGTTCACGGACATGAATGAGCGGACGAGCATAGATAAATAAACGAACATAAATAAAACATTAATGCACGTATAATCAGACGTTCAGGAACATAAATGAGTGAACGAGACTTTTTTTCATTTCATTCATTTAACTAAACGAACATAAAATCTTGTTTTGTTCATTCATTTAATAAATGAAAACTAACTTTTTACCGCACAATTCATGAAATGCACATTAAATGTTTGGATCACTTACTATCCCGACATAACGCGAGTCGTGAAAGCGAATTTTTAAAAACCTTAATCCAAAGAATGATAATAAGACCTTAAAAGAGTGTACAACCCTAATAAAAACATATTTTATTTTAATTATCAAATGATTATGAAACTCTAACCTTATATTTACACGGAAAAGTTATCTTGAATAATTAACAAAATTATTTTTTTCTTGAACTTTTTCGACACGAATTGAGGAAACCAACTTTTCTCTTTCGGCTCCCAATATTTATGCATATAAAATGTAATATTATATGAGAATAAATCCGAAAAGAAATATATATGTTCCCCTTTTCGAAGTTGCATGAACCTTAAATTTTTAAAGCCAAAAAGATGTTAACCACTAAATAAAATAATTGTAGAATGGAATTCACGATGCACTTATATTACTAACTAAATATATATTTTCCAAAATGCATCACAACCCGAACCAAATACATGCTTTTAGAATATTGTAAACAAAACTACATCGAAATTCGTTTAAAATAATCGAGGATTTTTTTTAACAAAACTAACAGTACGTGACAACGGAGTGTTCCAAAACCCTCGATCGAGACTCACTCAGCTCTAACTCCGTCACTGTGCATGTTTGTGTTGAAATTTTCTGTTACTAAACTTTGGATTGCCAAACAAACTAAACATATTCCAATGACAAATCCTTGATACTACGACACTACTAAAAGTGTAACAAGGTTTTCATCAGGGCGAATGTGTGAACTTAAAGTTAACAAAAAGAAAAACAAAATAAGAAAAGCTTTTAGATAAACATGGATATGGTACAGTTGTCACATATTAGCATCGTCCAGCTTGACAAACTAGGGTCACAGCCAATACCATGTCACGAGTATTTTGTGCATGCATACAACAAATACAAAGTGGAGTAGTACTTAGTACCACTTTGGCCTCAACATTTAACCTACCCAGCTTGTGACCTGCATACGTAAGTGTTTTTAGTACAAATGTTATATAGGTAGGTGTGACAATTTCTGACTCGACAAAAGACTGGATTTAAATTAATAATAAAATTAACAGGTTTGAGTTGAGTTTAAATAGATTTCATGTGGGTTTGGGTCGACCCATCTAACCCGTTTATTAAACATGTCACGTTCAGCTTAAGAAAAAATTAAGCCGGTCGACCCGGCAACCTGTTTAAGTTTTTTTAATTAAAAATTATATATATTTTATTATAAATGTTAAATGGGTTCGTCTAACCTGTGTAATATGCCAACTTTTATATATAAAACGAGTTAAATGAGTTAACTTAAAACTCGTTTAAAATATTCAACCCATGTAACCTGGATCAAATTCAGTTTATGTTTAAAAAGATTAGGATTAACATAGCTAACTTGATTATTTAAATAGATCTGGTTCGGTTTAAGGTTTTCTAATCTGACAAGTCGAATCCGAGCCGAATTGGGCAGAATTGCCACCCATTAAATCGGATGTACTTACTGGATAAATCGGATGTAACCTAGATCAAATTTAGTTTATTATACATGTTAAATCGGATGTACTTACTGGATAAAGGTTTCATCCGTGACTGCGTTCACGAAAAATAATTCTCTTTTTGTATTTCTAAGCGGCTTCCTATGCCCCACTTCATTCCTTTAAATAATTTCTCTTAACATTAATATAATAAAAATACAAATATAAATACCACATCATTCACAACCATTTTCACCATCAACTCATTCCACTTTCTAACTTCTTAACCAACAAAAATGGCTTCAACTCGTTACTTGTCACATTTTTTCTTTGTACTATCCATTTTACATGTTGCTTTCGCAACAAGACGACTCACTGAGTTGGTTCGAGATTCCCCGAACCAACTCAGATACCACAATGGTCAACTCCTCACAGGCAATATCTCCATCAATCTAATATGGTATGGCAACTTTAAACCGTCCCAAAAGGCCATCATCTCCGATTTCATCACCTCGTTATCATCCAAATCTGAACACCAACCATCCGTTGCCACGTGGTGGAAAACCACCGAAAAGTACCATAATAAATTGTCCAAATCCAAACCAGCTTCATTGTTCACTATACTTGGTAAACAAGTATTTGACACAAAATACTCCTTAGGAAAGTCATTAAGTGATACCCATCTAGCTAAACTTGCTTCACAGGGTGCATCACCAAATGCTGTTAATATTGTATTAACAGCAAATGACGTGGCAGTTACAGGGTTTTGCTCCAGCAGATGCGGGACCCACCGCTCTGGTATAGCAAAATCCGTATCTGCCAATGGTAAAGTGAATAAATATAAATTTGTGTACATTTGGGTTGGAAATTCCGAGAAACAATGTCCGGGTCAATGCGCGTGGCCGTTTCACCAGCCTATTTACGGACCACAGGGTGCACCATTAGTTGCACCCAATAACGATGTAGGTTTAGATGGCATGGTGATTAATTTGGCTAGCTTGTTGGCTGGTACGGTTACGAACCCATTTGGGAATGGGTATTATCAAGGGGACGCGGGTGCGCCTTTAGAAGCTGCATCCGCGTGTCCTGGGGTTTACGGGAAAGGGGCGTATCCCGGGTACCCAGGGGATTTGTTGGTGGACTCGACCACGGGTGCTAGTTATAACGCTCATGGCACGAACGGAAGAAAGTATTTGGTTCCTGCTATGTATGATCCATCTACTTCGGCATGTTCTACTTTGGTTTAGTCATAAACAAGTCGTAATCATAAGATCGAATGTTGTACAAAATGAAATAAGAAAAAAAGTACAAATTTATTATTTTTTGTATGCATGTATCTAGAGTTCTTTTATGAGTATAGATTATATATAAAAAGTTATGATTAATCTTTCTGATTTCTTTATTTGGTCATGTTTATTAACTTCTTAAAACGTTGCTCGTATCATATAGCTTCTCGCTAGAGGCTTTTTTGATCAATAAAATATTTGCTGCTTAAAAAAGATACACTTTCACAGTATTTATTTGAAATTGATTTAAGAGATTTGTGGATAAGTATAGCTTGCATGGACAGAAAGGTTCGTTTGGCACGTATACCAGTTGTAACTAGTAATCTCTTTCATGGTTTCCATTTTTGTCTTCTTTAGAGTTGACTGGATGATTCGTTTGGCACATATAACCATCGTCAAACTGACTTTGTGGTAAGTTATCATGATGTTCTTACAAGAGATTTCAGGTTCAAAACATACTAAATAAATATACATTAAGGGTGGTTAGAGAAAAGGTCATAAACGGTTATAAAATAACCCGATTAGGCCGCGTATAGATGAACTGAAGACTCATGTGCATTTAAAAAAAAATCAAACAAGACTAAATGCATAACTTTCTGCTGCTATGTTTTATTACCAATTAAATAAACTGGTAAATAAATATATTTAGGTGAACGAATCATGAATCATATGTTACATATTCATAAGTTATCAGATTATTAATGTAAATGTTTACTAGGGTTGATCCCAGCTAACTTGACTTAATATGCTATTGATTTGTTATATAACTTTGGGCTCAAATTTTATTTAGAAAGTAATAGGCTCTATGGTGACTCTGGGCTATGGTGTAAATTAGTGTCAACTTTTCATGTTACTTTTGACCCCAATTTGGTATTAGCAACCACTGAAAATCAAGTGCAAACCCATTTTTTAGTCACCGGGTTGAGCGCACCTTTGGTACTTCAGTAGGGCGAGCTCTTTGATAGTGACTTCCTTCGAGGCAACGAAAGGCTACTTCAATCTAGAAAACAGCCGCAAAAACTCAAGAGGGTCGTGTTTGGGAGCATTCAGCGGTAACTATCACGACAAGATAAAAAGGAAGGAGTGAGGCTGACTTAATCCAGAAGGGGCAAAGCTCACACACATACACACACTTCATGATGCCATTTTGAAATTGGCAAAGTAAATTTCATGTTATGTTTTTGTAATACAGATACAATTGCAACAAACATTAACATTTATGGTAAGCATGGCATCAAGAGATGCCTTTAAATATACCAAGCATAATGATCATTTTGGCGAGGTCTTTAGTCGATGAATCAGTTTCTCCAAATTAACCGTGGAAGAGCCAGATGGAGCGTTGCTTGCCTCGTGAGCCTTGTTTTTCCATCTAATGGCATTCCTCTTCATCTCTTTTCCCTTATCTTTAGTCATCAACTCGATCACTAGCTTCGTGACATCATCTCTTTTTACATCATTGTCAATCTCCATAGCGACCCCCCATTTAGTGCAACTCAACCAACAATTCGGGAATTGGTCTGAGAAAAATGGCCAACTAAGCATTGGTACTCCACTTGATATACTTTCAATGGTTGAATTCCATCCACTATGCGTCAAAAACCCTCCAATTGACGGATGGTTTATAACTTGTTCTTGAGGACACCACCCGGCCAACATCCCTCGTCCACTAATCTCATCATAAAACTCTTGTGGAAACGCTGACTGATCACCACTAACCATCCCCGGTCGTATTATCCACAAGAATGAATGATTACTATTAGCTAGTCCCCAACAAAACTCGACTAGTTGTTGAGGTGTCATGACAACAATGCTACCAAAGTTGACATAAACAACCGAGGATGGCCCTTTTGTATCTAGCCACTTTAAGCATTCAGGCTCTTCTTTCCAAAGGTTTGACCCGATAGATGCTAAAGACTTATCAACAATGTTATTTTCGAGTAAATGCAAAGGACCAAGTCCATAACATGGTGGAAACAATGAAGAAAGGGTTTCTAAAATGTCATGTTCTAGCTCATCGAAAGTGTTCAGAATTATACCCGATGATGTTTTGGCCTTTTCAACTTGCGCATTTGAAAATTCCACCATAAAGTCGTCACCCGGGTTGATAATTCTTATGAAAGGAGGAATGTTTCTTAGACGGATGCCCGTCATGTTAGGTATACAGTCTACAACCGTATCCAAGTACCCATTTACTAAATAACTCGGATCTGCAAATGATCCAAATAGGTCTCAAACAGCGATAATAATAACCGATGCATGTGAACAAAACAGCACAAACATATCAAGAAATTTAACTATAATCGACACTGATATAACTATGATGAAGAAACATTATTAGGTTAGACATGCAGTAACTATTTCAAATTCTCATTTTTCTTATTAATTATCAAATTTGAGGCATTTTATGGCGACAAAATCATATTCAACTCAAAACATTATCAACAAACCATTTTGTTTTCTTCTTTTTAACTTCTAACCTATGGTATATATGCTGGTCCAATAAGTCTGTGCAGTATATATAGTCATGTCTGCTTTTTAAAGCCAATATGCGTGTCTTGTCATAGTTGATAGTCATATATTCACATGTATTATTAACAGAAATTTGGTCTCAAAGGATAAACAATATTCACACAAACTACGTTTTTTATGATATGTTTTTTTCGCCTAGAAACTAAGTACCTTGATCGTTTTATCTCAATAAAGATATTCGTGCAACTCGCGCAATAAGGGTAAAAAAAAAAACTTTATATGGAAGGTGAAATCTACACGATTCAATCAATTATCTATGAGGTCATACCCTTTAACTCCTTATTACAAACACAAATAATATCAAAATTTACGAAGACGATCTCAAATTACTATAAGTATATTGAGTTATATTATCATCTGATCTACCTTAGCAAGTATGAGGGAAAGAAGAAATACATAGGCCATAGAAAAAAAAATCATGTTGAAAATACCAAGATAGCAAATATCAATTTGTCATTGTTTACATGTTCTTGTCTCTAAATAGTCTGTTATTTTGTAAAAATAGTGTAATAAAAGATATAGGGTAATATCAAAAAAAAAAAAATTGTTAATAACTTGTCAATTTTTGTTATTCCGTATAACCATCTTTCTTTTTTCCTATTAAAACACAAAACTTTAAAATTTTCGACATTTCTGTGTATTTTGTGACCTTTCTACCATGTATATTGACTATTTTACCCTTCAATATTTGAAAATAGCACGGATAGAATCATCACAAAATACACACGAACATCGAAATTTGAAAGGTTTATGTTTTAACAGTAGAAAATGTCTACACAAAATAACAAGAATTGACAAGTTAAATGCATTTCAAATCCTTAAACCAAAAAAAAAACTTATTAAGAATACCTTTGAGAGGCATCAAACCCTTGTCCACAATAGTTGGATACTTCTCATAACATAAAAGAGCACCAGCTCCACCAGTCCAAAACATACACTCGGGAATACCAAGTTCTTTCGCAGCGTCTAGAGTAAACCCCATAAGCAAATCCGCAACGATACAAGTAACGGGCGTAAAAGACTCACTCAACCTAGCAATAAGCTTCTTAAATGGAGCTAGACAGTTTTCTTGCAGAGCCTTGCATATATCATAAACATTCTGTGTAGATTCCAGGTTTTCGGGCGTTGGAAGACCGTCAGGAATGGACTCAAAACGAAAGGAAGAGAACACTTCGAGGGCGTTTAAGCCTCGATAAATAAGGAGACTTGGTGGTTGAATTCTGTTGTTGACAAAGTTATGTGGTGTGATGAGGAAGCCTTTGAATTGAGATTTTCCGCGAGTTTTAGCATCGGGTTAATGTGTCCTTGTGCCGGGACTGGTATGCACAAGGCATGTGGCTTGTTTTCTTGTTTCGAACTCATTGAGAACTCGAAAACAGACACACAAAAAAAAACTGTTTTTTAATGATGTAAAACAGATGTAACGAGAATAACTCTTAACCACACCCTCAGCCCTAACATATACGGTTTATAAAGTTATTCCGTTTGGAGTGTTACGTAGCGGTTTCAAACTGTGTAACATGACATACATATTATGTAGAGTTTCGACGAAATTTGACCATGAACGAGATGAGTATCAATAATTTATTTGGATAACATTAAATAAGAAAATGGTGATTTCAAGTCGTCAACACTTTTGACTAACAGCATAAAAAGGGGTTTAAAAATGGGAGTTCAAATCGGGCACGACACTCTTTATTATCATCCTCATGTTTATTATTACTATTACACTTTTAATTTGACTTTTATAAATCATAGCTAATCGCCTAATCTTGGAGTTATTAATAAAAAACCAAGCACGCAGACCCGTGCATTACACAAGGTTTGTGTCTAATTGTTGATTGTTGTTACATTCATCTTAATTTGATCAAAGGAAACGCCTTTCGTGAAAGTATACTTTGCCTCTGTGCTAGTGGTGCTGGCTCGGAAATCTCCCAAAACCGAAGAGTTTCATCAGCACCGGCCGATACCAATCTCAACCCATAGGGTCCTGACACAAATGAAAGACTCGCGACACATAGCTCTTCATTTTACTCACTTTAACCATTGACGGATACTTCCATAAAGACATATTATCTAACATTTTTGCTATGGCCATGCCCACTTACTATCATTTTATAGTAAAAGTATTTGATCAAGTTAGTAATTTCGACACAAACCAAATCGTCACATGTCTTTATTCATGTCAGTTGTTTACATTTCAAAAACAAAAAAGTCTTGCAGCAAGATAAGTGTACCGGATCTAATTGTGTATGCAAGCAAAACCAATCAGTTTGCAATTACACTTACAGAGCATAACGATAAAAACTCGCGAACAACTCAACAATGTCAAACTATATTCTATAAGCATTTACAAAGAATTATCATGAAGCGTCAAAGTTCTAATGATACTCAATCTCTTCGCAGCTTCACACGGCTACTTCACGTACATGGCTCAAAAGCGACGTTTTTGTTCTTGAGGTTTACAATCTTGAACCCGAACTATGCAATCAAAAAGACTTTCTTAGAGTAGCAGCAACTTTAAAAACATATTTTATAACCCAATACAAATATATTGTTATTAGAACTTGATAAATTAATAGAGTAAACGTATGAACGCTTTAATGATCTTTCTTGAACTAAATCGTAATATATTAACAATATGTGTGTGTATATATATATATATATATGTATATATATATATGTATATATATATATGTATATATATATATGTATATATATATATATATATATAGTAGGGATCAAGAAGTAAATTAAAATAAGAAGTGGTGAGAAGTGACTAAAACCACACATTTGAGATGCAACGACTTTCATTAGATGCATTTTTATTCATCTAGATGCATCATTTTGAGTTTCGAAAGTTAATTTGATGTGTAGATGGTGCAAATTGATTTTCTTGATTTTGGCACATGTAGAGGACCAAAAAAAGAGAAATCATGAAATGCATCTAATATACGTATATGCATCTAATTAAAAGCTATAAAACACATTATGAATGATTTTATAATGCATCTAAGATTTAGAGATGCTTCTAATTTACGTCAGATTGCATCTCGAATATGCGGTTATAGTAATTCTTATCCTTTTTATTTTAAGAAAACTTTATCTTTGGATTCGACTAACTATAATATATATATAATTTTATATAGAGTTAGGGATAAAATGAGAAGTTTTATTAAAATAAGGAAGGATAAAAAGTAACTATAAACGCATATCGAGATATGCATCGACTGTAAATTAGATGTCATCTATTTAATCTTAGATGAATTATCTGCATAATATGTGTTTTCTTAGCTTTTAATTAGATGCATATACATATATTAGATGCATTTTATGATTTCTCTTTTTTTTTGTTCCTCTACATGTGCCAAAATCATGAAAATCAATTTTGCCCATTACAAATCAAATTAACTTTTAAACTCTATAGGTGCATCTAGATGAATTAGAAAATTGCATCTAATGCAAGTCTTGCATCTCTAATGTGTGGTTTTAGTCACTTCTTCACCACTTCTTTATTTATTTACTTCTCACTGGATCCATAATATTATATATATATATATATATATATATTATATATATATATATATATATATATATATATATATAACATTGTTTTCCCACTAAGATGCTGATTGAATAAATTTGGAAGCTTCACTAACTTTATGCTTATTGTATAAAAAGGCATGAAATCCTTACTCATAAAGTGTGTTACCCACAATGGCAGTTGTTGAATTGTGCGTTACTTTCTCTAAAAGATAATTAATAAAAGAGTAAAATAAATGACTTTTGCATGTTCATAATTTTAAATACATACAGTTTGATTTTTTTTAAGAATTCACTTAAGATAATTTCTACCAAATTAGCTTATAGCACTGATTATTGTCTAAAATATGTTTCTTACTTGATCTTAAAAAGAAATTACGTTATATAAAGCTCTTTTTGTGTTAATTGGTTAAGACTGAATACAATCGTCTAGTAAATGGGTCGGGAGGTCTTTATCGTATATCTCTAGATTAAGGACACGACATTTCTAACACTTGAGTACCTATATATTCTAAAGTTGCTTATTGGGGGCAAAATATGGACTTATAAAACAGCATAGTTGAAAGATATAACGCATAGCTTTTATGCTATTGCTCCTTGTTTAATTCCAAACACCTAAACTTTTAAGCACACCAAAAACAAAAGACTCGTTTTTACATCTATATATTCAAAATTAGAATCATATTTCTAATATAAAGAAGAGCAAAGATGCGTATATTCATAAATTTTGATTACCGAATAAATTGACAATGAAGAAAAAGATTTCCACTCATGTGTAATATTCATCAGCATCGGCTTCAAGGTGGTCGCTACCTAGTCTCCTAATGGTTTCCTAATGTTTGCATGTTCCACTCTATAGCTCTTAAGTTCTGATTTTGTAACTCTTGGGAACGTAAACGAAGACCCGATAAAATGATAGTATGGAGATTAAAAGATTATACTCTAGCTACACAAGCGCATCTCTTGGATTAAACTTGACACCATGTTTATGTTGTCTGTTTCTCTCATCTAAAAATAATTAAAAGTATTTGTTAGAATACTAAAGTCTGAAAAAATGTTTTTAAACTCTTGAATCTGCATATAATCTCTTTAACATATAATCTCTCTATATAATCTCTTTATACGGTCGTATGTTTATATATAGTCAAAACATAAGCTTGAAGGAAAATTAATAGTATAGATCATAATATAAATATGTATAATGCAGCTAAAAACATCAAATATAGTATATTGTCACAACAAAGAATAGTAATGCTTTGAAAAATGCAGATATTATAGTATCATTAGGTTTGTGATTTTGGGGTGTCAAGCATAAAGCATAAATCATTTCCGTCATTAAGATCTACCGGGTCTGTGATTTTGGGTTCACTCATAACACTTTTGTTCATTTTTTAATAAATGATTAATGTGTTATATGTAATTAAAAAACTAAGCTATGACATTGCGGAGAAGTTTGACTTATTTGGAAAAAGAGGTACTCTAGACAACTATCAACCCGCTTAACCTATTTCCTTTTTAGCTATTAATATTTTACCCAAAAGACCTATTAAAGATGATATAAAACCAAAAAACAACTTGTTTATAAAAAAATAGGTTATAACAGCGAGCTCTAATTATACCTAATATTTCTTCGATGAATAAGAAAGTTGCCATGGGTAAAAAGAAAAAAGAAGCAAGCTGGTTGTTTGCATCAGGTGCCAGCAATGACCACGTCGGTTGGTGACAATAGGGAAACTCCTTTGGCCTTGGCCTTGGCCTTGGCCTTGGCAAGGAGTGTGGTAGCAAGTTTAAGCCTGTCTTCCTCCACCAATGAGGACCCGACTGATAAGCCTTGTGCCTTGTAAAAATCAAAATCACACCACACAAAGAACATAACCCCCGAATAACAACCTGGATATGCGTAAGACCTTTAGCTGGATCCACGCCGAAAAAATTTCCAAAACCTACATATAGAAACAAATACAATTAATAAACCCGAAAACATACCAAGGCTTCATGCCATAGGTCCCGTTATTTGCCTATGGCAGACCCATACCATGTGCAGTATTTCTTTCTACAATAAACATTGATAAAATGGATAACCAGACAGATTGGATAAACTCATGATATTCGTCCACTTTGGCCATGGTGTTAGGAAGCGTTACTAAAGAATGGGATAATCTTTATGTTTTAGAAGTTTACGTATCAATATCTAACAACCTAAGAGTCAAGATTAACCCATTTTAGTTGTCAATGATTTTCAATAATTGTTACCATTTTTATTACTACCTCCGTCCCAAAATTATAGTCCACAGACAAGAATTACACAGTTTAAGAAAAATGCATTAATTACTGCTTTGGTTTCTACAAAAGCAAAGAAAAGACAGTTTCACCCTTTGATAATTAATTAATGTGTTCTTTTATTTAGGTAAATATCAATTTGGACTAAGGGTAATATGGTAAACTTAAACAAATCCAACTATTATATTTAATAGTGGACAATTATTTTGGGACGTACCAAAAAGGAAAGATGGACTATAATATTAGGACGGAGGTAGTACTTTAGTAATTTCTTGTACGTTATTTAAAGGGGTGTTTGGGTAAGCTCGTGACTTAAATATTATGTATTTTTAGATAGTCAAAATCCAAAAGGTTAAACTTATTAGCTTTTCCCTATAAAACCCATGAACTTTTCAAAATAAGATTGGTCAAACACCTTCAGAGGGCTTAAGTGTTATTTCAAAATTCAATAATCCATTTCATTAAAAGTAATAGCTTTGACCCATTAATAAGATACCGGGCCAAAATTGTTATCTCTAACTCACATGAAAACCAAAACTTAACTATGAAACATTGTTTAAGGGAAATGAAACTTACATCGAGTAGTTCGATGTCCAACAATACTTCATCAATGGTGGCTGCTCACAATGAACATCATTTGAAACATTGTGAAAATAATAATCACATGTAAATTCTAAACGAAAGAGGAACAAAATCTTATTACATTGCTGAAATAATATTATCTTGACATGTAAATTCAGAAAGTGGGAAAAAATAATATTATTGAACTTGGTGTAGGCTAATTTAACAAGATCTTGGTGTGGGCTAATCTTATTACATTGAACTTAGAGCGGACTAATCTTATACATTGAACTTGGCTGCTCACAAAATGCAGTTAAAACTTACATGTAATAAGATTTTGTCCCACTTTCTGAATTTACTAATGTAATTAACTGTTATAAAAGTTTTTACACTTTTAAAAAGATACTACGTTAAAGGTAAACAATATGGTTTTTCACTTCATGTTATATGATGATGGTGAATATTTGACTAAGCTATAAACGAATTGTCGTGACCGTTTTTTCAACACTTTTCACTATCCAAACCAAGATGTATGGCGCATCTTGGTGGTGATTTCAGAAGTTACGTTAAGGAACTACTAAAATAAAAGTTTATAGACTTTATGACATTTTAAAGTTTCGTTGTTAAGTGAAGCTTACAGAAAGATGTAAGATCTTACAAATTTAAGCTCCTGTGATATTAAAAAACTCTTAAAATTCACACCCTTCCTTTGTAAACTACACACTTTGTTCATTTTATGATTCGTACATTCACTTTTATTAAGAAGCAATGAAGAAACTTAATGCATACCTGTTTGCTAGCTGGAGTTTTACCCTATGATTTTTGAACTATCTGCTTGCCGATCACCATGCCACGCATGTTTTGAATTGCATCCTCGGTGCTTCTGTATAATTATAAACAAATATAATATCATGTGTAAGTTAACAAAAACAGCTCCATTAGATATAAACACAGACGACATAACAAAGAAGTGCATGTTTGCAAAATGTTCTAAGCCATACCCATTACCGTGGATATCTCATCTTCTGTCACATTCATCAGGTTTTCCCTAAACGTTCTGGTCACTTCAGCTAATAGGCTAGGCTTATCGGACTTGAATAATTCAAGCCTCACACCCTCGGATGATTTTCTTTCAACAACAGCTCTTAAGAATATGATTACCCTTTGTTTTACGGCCTCTGAACTAATTGGTGTCCCTGAACCAATAGTGTTACCTCAAGGGATGTTTCATATTTAGTTGTCTTTTTTTTCTAATGTCCTAAGCCACAGAGTATCATAAAAAGCCCTAATACACATCTAATCCTATTAAAGCAAACAAAATATATGCTTACACATCTGATCCTATCTGTATATAGGTTATACGCAGTTAAATGTATCAAGTCACTTTTGTCCTGCCTAATTCATTTACAGCCATCTGGAGGGAAAAACTGACTTGATATTTCATCCTAAACACATCTAATTGTGTTACCTAGATTTGGATTTGTTGTTGCCATAGTCGCCCTAGTCCTTTTTTAAGCATTAGTCATCTGAGCGCGCAACTTTTCAAGCTCCCTAGCCATACCGTAATTTATTTTGAATTGCAGGCCCTGAAGAATTGCAACCCACGATAATCCACATGCCAAGGTATATAGACGATGTCACTTCAAATAAAAATCGAGGTCTAAAAATCTAAACTGATATTAGGCACTAACCTTCGTTACTTCGCATCTTGTTGTTGACGCTGCAACGTTCCTTTGTCAACTCAATAATCTAATGATGGAATAAGATTTGAGTAAATAAGTACCATGCTTTTGT
>BQNB010080722.1:0-18718 GCA_026074375.1 Tanacetum coccineum
AACAGTAAAATACACGGGGTGACCGAGTCTTTTTCTAATATCTAACAGATAATCAGATCCTGGTTCATAAGCAGAAAACTGGTGGTTTATGATTCCTGTTCATGTGTAAAATGATTCAGGAATAATCTTTTTATTATGGATCGGTGAAAAGTTTTTTTTGTTATGGATTGGTTGTTTTTTTTGTTATGAATCGGTGGAGTTTTGAGGGGAGAGAGGATGAAGATAAAGACTGGAATATTATGAGAGGTGAGAGGAGGTTGGTTATTAGGGTTATTGAATAATAAAATATGCAAAATCTCTATAATACCCTTTTGACTATATTTTTAATTTTTAGTTTTTTTAATAATTAAATATGACTTGTCGATCACTGATTGGGTTCTTATTTTTACAATTTTAAAAAGTTCTCATTTGAACTCAATTATATATATATATATTTTTGTATATGATATTTATCATTATATATTATACTACCTATATATATTATATTCTTATATTTATTATTATACTATATATATATCTCGATACGTATTTACAATCATATATACATTACTCATGTGCGAGCAAAACATTTCTTCTTTGACGCCACTCAACAATTTCACACCACTTTTTCTACCCAAGTTTCTCATTTTTTGATGTTGTACCGAAAGTAAGGATAATATAATCCGAACTTCATATTTCGTTATCAATTAACTAACATTACTAACCCATTTCTCATTACAAATCATATTCAAAAGTTTACGCAAGTTTAACTTTCAAAAGTCAAACTTCGTAGTTGACTTTTGCACCAAAAATAACCAAACTTGACTCGGCCGTAAAACGTTCATTATTAAGAGTTACGTGACGATCCACCTAGCGAAACGTAGCTAAAGGCGAACACTATCACTTTTCATTATCAAAAATAACTTTCAAAAATTTCTCGACTCGCTACGAGTCGGTCAAACTTTCTGGTCAAACTTGGTCAACACAAAACCTATCAAAACGATATTTTTGACATAATCCGACTATCAAAACACGCTTAACTATCCTATTTAAGCATACCAAAACCATCAAACTTTGGTCAATAACCAAATACACTTTCAATAATTTCCGCACTTGAATCTTATAGCAATAATCATAATACACACAATATAATCAAATTAATCACATGCGAACACAATTAGAAAGCTCACAATGCTATAACAAAAACCAAATATAGTTTCCCCCTTGCTCTTTGAATCAGACGAAACCTAAACAAGCCAAACAAAACCTTTTTCGATCAAACCAATTGCTAATAACAACAATCTAGCAATTATAAACACCCCTTGTACATTAAAATATTCAAGAACCAACCAAAAATCTAACTTCTTCAAAACTTATTGCATGTAGGATTTTAATAGTGGGATTTGTAGGCCTTGATACAAGGATTAATAATATGTAAATGGATTTTAATGCATGTCGGAAATTAACCGGAAAATGGTGTAGGTTTGGGTGGCCGGTCGTAGAGTAGGGAGGAGGAGGAAGAGAGTGAAATTTTTGTAAAGTGTTATAATGTGTGTGTGTTGTGTTATTTATAGAAAACAACGTTGACACTTTGGCAATTTTAGTCCTTCCTTCTTATTACTCCTTCAAAGTTAGTACAATGTGTTTACTTCGTTAATAAAATCGGACAAAGACTTGGGTCACACCACGTTAGTAAATATTTTAAATGTTCCTACTAATTTTTCTTTAAAACGTTTAATGAAAACGTTAAATCACGTAAAAAATGACCTTTAAACACGGTTTTTACAAAAAACCCAGGGATACGCCGTAAAATACAAAAATAACAAAATCACGCTCTCGGAGCGACAACATAGATTTTTCTGAATTTCTTAGATGCTAAAAACAAATAGAAACTCAATTACGGCTTAAAATTACCCAATAAATGGAAATTTTCACCAAACCTTATATAACAAAAAACGACTATAATTAATTACGTAGCAAAAATAATTATCATAGCTCAAGATAAACGTTGACCTGAAACTCGGGTTGTTACATTCTCCCCTCCTTTAGGGAGCGTCGTCCCGATGCTCAGCTTGACTTATCCACTCTTCCTCACTTCGTCCTTACTTGTAAAGAGATGAGGACTCGGTTTTAAGCTTAGACCGAAAAAGTGTAAGCACGTGGTATAAATTCATTTTCCGCCTAAGGGAGCTTGTTGACTTAGTAAAAATACTCTCAAGTTGGGTACTTAGGAGTGGAGTAACATCGAAGAAGCTTTCATAGCTGAACCACTATAAATCATTGTGTCATCGGTTTGATCTTTCTTATCTTTACTTGTTTATATTTCGTAGATTAGTTACTTACTTATTGCATCGCTATCATATACACTTGTGTATATCTCTTGAGTTCACATAAGTTGACAATCTAAGTTTTAATTTTAAAACAGGAAAAACTATTCAACCCCTCTTCTAGTTTCCACATAGCTCCTCTCCTCTAATCTTATAACTTTCGTATAATACTATAGTGCAAACATGACATATAACAAGTGGTATCTATCACCGAGAGAGATCTAGTGCGTGTTTCGTGGATCAAATCGAGCTTAACCGTATCCTTTTTCGATCAAGCAGCTTTCGTAACAAAGAGATTTGTAGGTTTCGTAGACGCTAAGTGTTAGATTTATGATTTGATGAGTTTTTTATCTTAATACGCTGAAATATAACTATTGTAATCATCAATTTGCAGGTTCAATAACTAGTTTACGAAAATACTTGCTTAGATTTGAATTTGATCGAAAAATATGAATTTGATAGCTTTCGTAATTCAGGAAAAAGGTTTCGGTAACTTTTTTTAGGCGGGAAATAGCTTTCGTAAAACAGTTTTTGAGCTTTCATATCTTAGTTGAGCTTTCGGTAACTGCCATACGTAAGTATTTCTTAGCTTTCATGAACCAGATTAGCTTTCGTAAAATTCCCAATAGCTTTTGTAACATAGAACTTAGTCAATTTGAAAAGATAACATTGATTTTATCATTCTAAACTGCTTAAAAATCAAATTGATAGGTTTCTTATTAGTTTCGTAGCTAAGAATTTAGAAAAGTAGGAGGTTTCTTGGAATTTACAAAAGTAAGGGAAAAGGGGAATTTACGAAAGGTGGTTTTATATATTGGAGCTTTCGGTAACCGTTTGGTTTCGTAAATTGTGGAGCTTTCGTAAATCTATGGTTTCGTAACTAGAGGTTTCGTATCAAGACATTGGCTTTGGTTTCGTTGTCAAGCTTTCGTAAGACATGTTTCATATGAGAGGTTTCGTAACATAGTTTCATAACTAAAGGTTTAGTAACTGAAGGTTTCATAGTAGAGTTTTCGTATTACAGTTTTGAAACAGTTTCATACATTGAGGTTTCGTAAGACTTGGTTTCGTAAATAGAGGTTTTGTAACTGTAACACGGCTTTCCTAATTTAAGGTTTCGTAATTCAATTTTCATATTGTAAGGTTTCGTATCTCAGTGTAAGAGGTTTCGTAACACAAATTTTGGGTTTTGTAACGCTGTTTTAGAGGTTTCATAAAACAGGCGTTGGGTTTTGTAACACTGTTTCATAGGTTTTGAACTCAGACTTTAGTTTCGTAACATAGTTATAGAGGTTTCGTATCTTCTAATTTTTGAAAATTAAGCTTTTGTATAAAAGCTTCTTGTTACTTAGACTTTGAAAACAAATCAAGGTTTCGTATCTTCAAGGTTACATCATTCAAAGTGTTGTAATACAAAACAAAGTTGTTATTGCTCATTGATTTCACGATTACAAGACTTTATCTCTAAAACAATCCAAGTTTGCATTGTAATCATTTGATACAACATGTCTGCTTCAAATCAACAAACTCTAGCTGACTCAAGAGCTAATGAAAGACCTCTAATGCTTGTGAAAGGGAATTATATTCCATGGGAGAGTAGGTTTAAAAGGTTTCTGGATAATAAGCTCGAAGAGGGGGAGCGGATGTGGCGTTCAATTAAAAAAGGACCTTATGTGAGGCCAATAAATCCTGATCCTGATAATACTAGACAGCAAATAATTAAACCACTGTCCAAAATGACTGAGATAAACAAGAAGCAATACATTGCTGATGTGAGTCATGAATTATCTTCTTCAAGCAATACCTAATGATATCTATAATTCAGTAGTTGCGTGTAAAACTGCTCAGGAAATGTGGGGAACGAATTAAAAGGTTGATGTATGGTTCTGATGTTACTAATCACGTAAGACACTCATGGATCATAGATGAGTTTGACAAATTTGCAGCAAAGGAAGGAGAATCGCTAGAATCTGTGTATGAAAGATTGACTACGCTTGTGAATATTATGGATCGTAATAATGTTCGTCCTATTCTAGTATCAATCAACACCAAGTTTCTTAATTGCTTGCAACCCAAGTGGAGCAAATATGTTACCATGGTTCGTCACAACCAAACAGGAGATACTGTTTCATATGATCAGTTGTATGATTCCTTAGTGCAATTCGAACCACATATCCAGGCATCCAAAGCAAAGAGAGCTGCCAGGAATAACAAACCAAAAGCATAGAAACTGTTTCATATGCTCATTTGAATGATTTCCTCTAGTCAATACCCCATGAATTTTTCAAGCAGTATCCACAGTGAAATAGAGCTGCCATGAATCATGGCCCATTAGCCCTAATTACTCATGTTCAATACAAATGCTTCCTTCATCCCAATCTCATGTAATTTCATCCTATACTTATTCTTACTCCCCATCAATATTTATTTCCGGCCCACATTCACCACAACCTTTTACAATTGTTATATTTATTTGAAATGACAATAAACTATGTCCTACATCTTTACGAGGTTGTTGATTATAAGAAGATTATCAAGGGAATTACAATGTGTTCTCAAAAGACAAGCTTACACCCGTAATTATGTTATTATCTCGAGCAATCACCCAAAAGTTCTCTACACCTACCAATAATCGTCTTTTTACTTCATCAAACACAAGAAATCAAGCTGTAATTCAAGATGATGGAGTTGACATACAAGCCAAGAATACAGGATATGGTGGAAATGGTAATAGGAATGCATGGAGACAAAACAAGAATCAAGTGGGTTAACTCAGTATGATGAAAGTAATTAGATTGTTTATCATGTTCCACGAACTATGTTTCAGCTGATGCTCTCACTACTATTGCTAATGTTCCAGCTGTGTACTTACAACAGTTTTGGAAGACAGTCAACAAGGTGTCTGATACTAAGGACACTATCAAGTTCAAGCTGGATAGTCAAGAGATAACTTACACTGTTGATATGTTTCGTGATACTCTTAAGCTGCCAGTGGAAACTCTAGATAATCTATTCATCGCACCAGTTAACATCAATGTTATTGAATCTTTCATGCAGACGGTTGGATATCAAGGTGTTGTTGATAAAGTGGGTTCCTTCTACACGAAGTTTCTTGCTCAACCATGGCAAACCATGTTTAAGGTGTTCAACCGTTGCTTAACTACTCAAACATCGGGGCATGATCAAACAAATATCAACATACTTCAGCTATTTCATGATGTGGTTAATCGCACAAATATTGATTATACTGCTCTTCTCTGGTGGGATTTTATTAATTGTATATTTTAGAAGAAGGATACCATCAAGTACCCTCGCTTCACCAAGCTTATAATTGCTGATTCGATGAAGAACTTTCCATCCATTCCTCAAAGACTTAATGAGGATTATCATCCATCAAGGATGATATTCCATTTGTGAGTGTTTACTCTACATGGAATGTGTTGTTTTGAGAGATACCAATTCTGAATTCATTCTTAACTGATGAGATCCATACCACTGATGATTATAATAAGTATGAGATGGTGTTTGTCTTGGTAGAAGTTCCAAAGATTCAACCGCAACCGGTTATATCTACCCAAGGAACGCATAGGACTACACCTAGCGCTTATAGGTCACCTACCCTTACTACTACTAGTCCTCAGAGGAAGAAGGGGAAGCAAGTTTTTAGAGACACAAGTTCACCAAGAAAATCGCTTAAAGTAACCATCAAACAAAAGCATGTGGTCGAAGGTGAAAAAGATGACAAATCATATGCTCGTAAGTTTGCTGCTTCTATGTTTTATGACGATGTTGATGATTACAATAATACGTTAGAGCCCGGGAGTCATAAGGAAAACCCAGAAGTTATTGATGATGATGATGTAAATGATGATGAAAAGAAATATGGGATGAAGGATGAGGTTGAGGATAAAGACAATGATGATCGCACTGATCATGCATTGGTTGGAACTTAATAAATAGGTAGTTTAGAGAATAGGACTGAGAAGATGCAAACACCAATTCCCACAACACCTAGATCTTATAGGATAAACTTATCTTCAGATAAGACAATTGTTCAGGAATTAACGGACACTATATCACCCTCAATTACCACTACATTCAAAGATCCACAAAAGGAAAGAGGTATTTCCAGCAAGTACAGTCATCTTCTAGGAGCGCTTCGCAGAATGTGCAGGCGTCAAGGATATATGATCAGGGATATAGAAAGAAAATGTGTGACAACTGACGAATTCTAGAAAATTCATGGAAATGTTGATCAAGTTCTTTATGAAATTGTACACCTCAACTTGCTAAAAGAGCCACCAATGATTTGATTGAAGGAAATTTGAAAAGAGTTGTGGCTGACACCGTTATTCAAGAACAAGATGCTTTTTAGTCTGAAGTACCTGCTCTTATTTCCAAAGAATTTGATGCATACGCACCTAAGATCATAGAAGAACTTTTCAAGCATTATGTACAAACCAATGTTATTCAAGTTCATCCTACCATAACTACTATAACTGATACAACTTCATCAACTGATCTTCAACAACAATTGTATTTGAAGATGAAGTCTAATCTTCAAGACCAGGCTAATGATCCAGCATTGTGGGATGTACTGAAGCGAAAGTTTGAAAAGTCTTCTACCTCTAATACTTCTTGCAGGGATGATGATTTTCACTCACAACATCATGATGACCATCAAGAAGATGATGCTCCTCTTGAGGGGGAGAAAAAAGTGAAAATACACAAGGCATCTAAAAGTTCAAAGTCTGCAAGGGGTTCTTCGTCAAAACAATCAGCCAAAGAATCCACATCTTATGTATCCAAGCAACAACAGCAACAATAGGAATGGGATGCATGGGAAGAGGAAATAGTTATGGATGAAGATAAGGTGATTCCTGAAGGTGAAACACCTAAGCTAATAATAGAATTTCAAAATGTTGATAAGCGTATTCCAACTATATTTGATCATGCAAGAATGGAGGCTACACTGAATGATATGTTGAGTGATCAGTTTAGAAATGCTGAAGAGTACGCCTAGCATTTAGAACAAGCAACAAAGTTTATGGAGAATCAGATAGTTTGGGAAAGCAGACAAGACGACATAAGACAATCAATACCAAAAGCTCTTGTTTTCTATGGACCATAAAGGAATCCAAATGGACCTCCAAGGCATTTGTATAGCAAAGATCTGTTCTTCTTGAAGAATGGAAATACTGGGGAGAAGAAGTATATTCTTTCACTCCACATGATACACACAGAACCATTTCTAGAAGTTGATCTGGAAGAAAAGATGAATCGTTGGGATCGAAAAGAATTCAAGAATTTTAATGAAGACGCACGGTTGTCAATTCAACATTAGAAAGATTCATGGAATAAAAGAGTGTATAAGAAAAATTAAAGAAAAGGCAAAGACAATCCAGCAGACTATTTCTCCAATCACAGGATTACAGAAGTTGTAAGAATTACTACTGATCAACTATATGGTTTGGACTTCATGGAACAAATAATTGTGATGAGAGCAAATGATAAGCCAGATAGTTTTTCTGAAGCTGACTTCAAGTACCTGAAAAAAATTGATATTGAAGACTTGTATTATCTCTGCCAGAACAAGAAGTCAATTACCGTGAAACCAAGTTGTTGAATTCCTTAATAATGTTCATCAGAAGTCGTGTGATCTAGGAGAGAGTTCACGATTCCAGTTGGGTATAGAGAGTTACCAGATCAGGGTAAACTTAACCACACCAACATTAACATTCCTTGGTATTGAAGCACATGATCTGTATTCTATAGTAGATAAACCAAATACAGGTTTGATTTACTTATACAGCAAAAATTAGAAGCGGGTTATGTATTTAGTGGAGATTGTTAAATTTTGTGATGCTACGTTAGAAAAAGTCTTGAAAGAAGTAAAGCTAAGGATCTTTTAAAATGAGTTCTGAAGAAACCACCTCTGCTAGGCGAATTAGACCTTGACATAATGAAAGCGTACGAAAGAGAAATAACCAAGCGTCTAAGACATCGTGAGCAGATGAGAAGGTGGGAATCGTTTATGAATGGAAGACCAATTCTACCGATGATGAAGCGTCTATAATAATCAACCCTTAGGGGGAGATTGTTAGGTTCAAGAAAAATGTTTATTATTAAAAGAATTGGTCTTTAATAGTTTATAGTTTTATTAGTAATTATATTGTAATAAAGTCTATCTTGGTTAAAGTAAAGTAAAGTTGATCAAGGTTTGACTAAAGTTAAGAAAATAGAATAGAAATAGTAATAAGTATAAATACCCATCTAGGAGGGGTATTTATACAAGTCACTTACATTTTGTAACTCACTTCTCCCTCCTATTTCTATTTATCCTTTTTGAATGAAAACTTTGAAAATGATGAAAACTACTCTCTAGCACTTCTCCTCTAATCTTATAACTTTCATATGATACTATAGTGCAAACATGACATATAACAGTAATTCAGTAATATCTATCATTATCATATAATGCTTCCATTTTTTTATTCATTGCCTCAATCCAGTGTTGCTCCTTACAAGATTGCTAATAAGTTTTGGTTCAAAAGCTTTGTTTAATTCAATAGTAAAACAAAAAAAATGAAGTAAGATTTGAATATCCTACATATCTTTCAAGACCATATTTTACTTTTGATCAACAACATATTAATTATATTTATTTGGAAAAATAAAAGACCTTTCATACCTTCTCAAAGGTTGATTAACAATATTTTGAACATGTTATGTGTCTAGTATATCTGCAACATCACCCTCAGATAATGCATAATCATTCACAAAAGTTGCAGCCATCTCATTCTCACTAGCAAAACCATTGGAACCTTGAGGATGCTCTAAATCATCCTAAAAATGTCAATTGTTGGACTGCTAGGTTGAGAAGAGTTGCTTCCCTCTTTCTGAGGTTGAGCATTTAAGTTGTTATCATCATTGGGAGTGTCAGGACCCTCATATACAATTTCATCAAATAAATTTACATGATCCAGGTCTTGACTATCTTTATCCATAAAATTGTGCTTAATCTTGTAAGGAAACACTTTTTTAGAAAATTTAACATCCCTTGAAAAAATGAATTGCTTTTTTTCAAGACTAAACAACTTATAACCCTTTTTAAAAGAGTATCTAATAAGAACACACTCTTCAGCACTGCTACCAAATTTATCATGATTTTTAAGAATGGTAGCGAAACAAAGACATCCAAAAACTCTTAAGTGTTTTTAAGAAGGTTTTTTGTTAAACAAGATGATAAGGAGATTTTCCTTTTAGCACAGAATTAGGCAACCTGTTAATCAAATAGCATGTAGTAAGAATACATTCATACCACAAATCAAGAGGAATTCTCCCTGAAACAAAAGGGATCTAGAAACATTAAGCATATGCCTATGTTTCCTCTCTATAATACCATTTTGTTAAGGGGTATAAGCACAAGAAGTTTCATGAATTATGCCATGATTTTCACAAAATATGGTAAACTTATGATTAAGAAACTCAGTCCTAATATCACTTCTAAAAGTTTTAACAGTTTGTTTAATTTGATTTTTGATCAAATTAAAAAAAGGCACAAACACAATCAAACACTTCTTCTTTAGATTTAAGAAAATAAACCCAAACAGCCCTGGTAAAGTCATCAAAAATGGTCAAAAATATCTATAGCCTTCCTTACTTACAACCTTGTAAGGCCCTCAAAGGTCAAGATGCACAAGCTCAGCAGAACTAAAGACTTGTGTTCACTTAATGGAAATGGTTCTCTAGTTTGTTTAGCTTTTTAATAAAAGTCACAAGGACTAATCTCATTATTATTTTCAAAAACAATATCATTTTTAAAACAGACAAGACTTGGTCTGGGGATGACCAAGTCTACAATGCCAAACAGTTTTAGAAGAATTATATAAAAATTTACTATTTTCAAACAGATTACCTTTACATTTATCAAAATAACACAATCTACCAACTTATTTACCAATCCCCATTATTTTCCCATTCATCAAATCCTAAGACATAACAAAGCATTTTGACTCATCAAATCCCACAATGAACTTGCTGTCTCTAGCCACCTTATGAACAAATTCAAGGGTAACACAGTATTCAGCAACTACCAGCACATCATATAATGTTAAGAAATCAGTTAAGTCTAGATTTCCTACCTTAGTTATGAAAGCTTCTATCCCATTAGGGTTGGTGAGAAACTTTAATTCTAAGGTAAGAAATGTCAATAACATTAACTAAGTTCTTATCTGTATATGTACGATGATGATTAACACCTGAATCAAAAATAATACCTCAAGAGCAGACCTACTATTATTATTTGAACAAAAAAACTTATTAAAGTTTTTATTAAAAAACCATTGTTATTAAAAACAATACCTGCCATATTGGCATGAACACCTTTTCCATTATCATTAAGAGAATTTTCCTTAATCAAAGAAATGAGTTTTGAAATCTATTCATCAGAGAAAAAAGAGGTGGAACTAGAGCCAACATAGTTATTGCTATTATTAAATCTTTTGTTAAGGTTTTTAGTATTCTGATTATTATTAAAAGTGTTATTCCTTTTACCAAAATCAGCAGAATACCCAATCAACTTATAATACCTATCAATAGTTTGACCATTAAACCCACAATGTTCACAAACCAGATTAGGACCAACAACAGACCTTCTATTCCCATTGTTACTAGGTCTAGACACATTGTTAGGTCTAGATTTATTACCATAGGTTTGAAACCTTTGTGTACTACCTCTGTTGTTAACACTGGAGTTCAACACAGAATACCGAGCCCTCTGAGAGGACCCAACTCTTGAACCAATGACAACAGCTCTGTGAGATTTCTCACTAGAAATAAGGACATAAACACCTTTAGCATTAGGTAAGGGTTCCCTAGCCGAAATATTACTTCTCAGGTACATATAAGTGTCATCCAACCCTATTAGAATCTACATTAATTTATAAGTTGATTATGTTTTTTAAAATCCTCCGTAGCATGACAGGTACATCTAGGTAATTGGACAAGGGCATCAAATTGCTTCCATAAAGTGCTCAATTTATTAAAATATTCAACAATAAGAGCTCCATTTTGAGTCAAATAATTAATTTTATGATGAGGATTAAAAGTAACAGACCCATCAACTCTATTAAATGTTTCTTTCAATTCTTTCCAAACCTCAAAAGCTCTTTTTGAAAAAATTGACCCAAAAACAGCTCCTTAGAGATAGAATTCAAAATCCAACCCAAAACCACAACATTAACCCTATCCCATTCTCTACCCAAAACCTCATCGATATTAGACCTTCTACATGTATTATCAATAAATCCAGTTTTATTTCTACCTTCCAAAGCAAAGAGCATAACATAAGACCAAACATTATAATTTTTAGTCCCTTTTAATTTGATAGAAACAACCGTAAGAGTAGAAGAGTCATTTGGGTGTAAATGAAGAGTATGACTGACATCCAACTTGCTAATAAGGGTGACATTAGGATCATGCTCAAATATCTAACTTGCTAATAAGGGTGACATTGGGATCATGCCCAAATTCATCATTAGTAAAACCATGTAGAGACATTGTAACAAACAAACAGATAGCAAATAAAGACATAAAGAAGACTAAGAATAGTTCCCAGGTTTCCTTGCCACACAAGGTGGTAGGTTAAGGGCTGACTCAACAATAAGAAAAACAATAAACAAAAACTCTTAATCACCCCCAACTTCATAATAGTGCCTCTATATATTCTCCAGCAATCTAAAACAAAGAAGGTAAAAAGAAGGGAAAGAGAGGTGTTACAGAGATAAGTAGCGGAAATCAACACTTAAAACACCTTGATTCACTTAGTCAAGGTGTAATAAGAACCTAAAAACACCTTGATTCACTTAGTCAAGGCGTAATAGAAATCCAGAACCTTTGTCCAATCAAAAATCAGAAACCATAATTTTTGTATATTAGGCAGAAACTCCAAATCTTTCCAATCAAGCCAAATGTCACTGAACTATCAATTAACAATAGTTAATTGACCCCAAGAAGCCTTTTGAAACAAAAACTCTAAAAATCAAGAAACCCTAATTTTAATAAAAAAATTAGGCATTTTACAAAAATTAGGGATCCTCGTTACTATACAAATAACCATATTGACTAATTATCAATAGTACTATTACAAAGAACAATGATCTCAAAAACAAGGTTTACAGGTGTACAAAAATTGAGAGAGAAGAGAGAAACTTAACTTTCAGCTTATATACAACTTCTTCAATTCCCAAACTTGGCAGGAACAGCCCCTCAAGAATCTCCATTCCATTAAAAGCTGACCAAACTTAAATATAACTACAAACCAACTTATAAAAATAACAACATTAGTCCCTTGACTTATTTCCAGGTTAAAAATTAATCTTGACAGTTACCAATATTACCATTATAACCTTATGTAAGAGACCGAGTTAGATGAAATATGGACTTTTGATACATGTTTAGTACGGTTTAATTCATTTTAATTTAGACAACCAAAAAAATCCATATCAGCATCATCCTCGAAATTGGTTTCAATAGACATACTAGGATTAAATGTTGGTAGGAATTGTTAGGTCAAAGAATCGCTAGTTCAGAAATTTGCCTAAATTTGAAGATAAGTCCATTGACTTTGTATGTGTATGATTATATCACTTTTCTTAAAAATTCCATGAAAATGTCCTCTTTAACAAATTTAATACATGTTTAGAATGATTTAGTTCAGACAACAAACACTTCGTATAATTTAACAATTTTACAATATAATTTAATCAAACCGCAAACGAGACAATGTTCCTACAATTTAACCTTTGTGTATAAGATTGAAATTATATGCATATTAGATATTTTAATGTATACCTCGGTTATTTTCATCGACAGTAATTTTCGACTGTGTATTTCTTCTTGCTGATACTGTCAAAAAAACAAGACCAATAATCTAAAAAATCAGTATTAAATAATATATTAATAATTAACATTTTATTTTCTACATGGAATTCACCCTCACTTATATTCAGGAGCTTCCACATTTTGTGTACTCAAAGACTCCAGAATTACAACATTCAATTGCCTGTCGTATTCAGCACGTGCAAATGCAAAAGTTACTATCGGGATTTCGGTTACTTCTATATATTTAAAAAATTATTATTGGGACTTTTGATACGTGTTTAGTACGATTTAGTTCATTTTAAATCGGACAAAAAAACTGTACTGACATCATCCTCATAATTGGTTTCACCTTCTTTGGGAATATCTATATATGTTTCTTTAAAAGAAACAGCGAAATCATATTTTGTTTATTAGCATCAAATAACATATACATTAAACATACAAGATTAAATGTTGGAAAGAATTGAAAAGTCAAAGAATCGCTAGTTCGGTAATTTGCCTAAATTTGAAGATAAGCCCATCAACCTTATATTTGTATGATTGTATGGCTTTGCTTATAAATTCTTCGAAAATGTTCCTTTTTAACAAAAAAAAGTTCCTTTTTTGCATTTATGAATCATGTTGATGGTCAGATGAACACATTATCAAATTCATACTAGCAGCAAAGATTACCTTTTTTACAATTTTTCCTTTTTCTTGTTATTTTTCAATTAGTTTCTTAGATAATTAGAAATTTGCAGACGCCCGAGTAACTTATTATGTGATTACTCGTCACAACTTCAAACATCAAAGCACAACCAAACACTATTTTATATATTCTATGTTATTAAGATAACTGAAGGAACCGTTTTCATACTATTTTCTATATTTATCACAACCTCAACCATTTTCCCTTTCCTCATTCGCTCAGCTTCAGAAGCTGTAAAAAAACAAATGTATAATCGCCATTATGACCCTATGTATAAGTGTGGTTATTATTAGTACGATTTATTTAGTGCGTACATGCATCATTGTCAGAATCATCCTCAATTCCACTAAAAAACTCCGCCGGTGTTGCTGTAAAAACAAGGGAATAATATTTTGTGTATTTGCATCAAAACACATATACAATAAACATACTACAATCACATGGTATACATTTTTATTTGTTAGATTTTGTTTACAGAAGTTGAAAGAGAATCGACAAAACAAAATCTAACAAAAAAGAATTAATACTCTGTTGTTTCGCAGTTTTCCCACATCAACTGTTCTTTCTACATTTAGCAATATAAGACTAGATCAAAGTTTTCCATCCTTGAGGTATTTTAAAATTTACAGATTTCATCCCGAGGATAATTTAGAAGCAAGAATTTGTTAAAAATGTGTCCGTCACATGCTTGGCACATGAGGGGCAAATTTGACGATTTAAGATCATTATTATACAATATAATTTTAATCAAACATCGCAAGAGACAATATTCCTACAATTTAACAAATTTATGGCAGGGGAGGAACTTTGACCACATCACATAAAATTAAGACACCTTTTGATTCTATGAAATGTACTTCTACGACTGCAAAGTTATGCACATGAACTTTCGACTACACATATATGTGTAGTATAGGAGTATCGTATAATAAAGTTAGCATTTTTAGCTAATTTACAAACTTGTATACATGAAACTAAGACACCTTTTGCTTCTTTAAAATGTACTTCTACGACTGAAAAGTTATGCACATGAACTTTCGACTACACAAATATGTGTAGTATAGGAGTATTGTATAATAAAGTTAGCTTTTTTAGCTAATTTACAAACTTGTATACATGACAGCGATAAGTGGTAACATTCTTGTCCCATATTTTCCTTTATTAAAGTGATGAAAATACCCCTTAGGCCGGTGGTGCCTACAAAAATAACCAAATAACCATGTTGCCTCATTTCTCAACCTAAACATCCCAAAAGGCTTATCTTGTATAAACATGGACTAACTTAATAATATCTTTAAAAGAATCTCAAGTACTCTAATGAGTGACAGATCAATAATATCTTACATACGGGGAAAATTTTTAAAACTATTTATAAACTCTTGAAAATTTAATAGGTCAAGAAAACTAGTAACTCGGATCTAGTACTCGAATGGGAAGCTCTTTTTTTCCTACTGGTCAGGCTGTTTTTGATTGTATTTCTAACCATCCACTTTGTTGACAAGGATTGATCCTCGCATGACCATTTAATTGATTAATAAAGCTGTAATTATTGAATATTCTATGGTGTCTGATCTCTGGTCTGTCAAGAAGTTCGGTAATCACTGGAAGTTTGGTAACATATGGTGTTTCAATATCAAAATGGTGACGATAAGTCCATTCTTGATAAATATAGGCCTATTCATTCTTATGGATAAAATGTATATTTTCTATCTTTTTTATTGTCTTAACTTGTATTGATGTCAGTACAACTATAGTAAACTCGGTATAATTATGCCAAATGTAACTTATATTATGATTTGAAATTAGAGATATGTGTAAACTGGTTTGCATTTTTGTTTTTTTATATTGGCACTAGTGTGCATTTATTATTTAATTAAGCGACTTGACCAATCAACTAAAACTCATTTTCATAAGAACCTTCTTAGTAGTTTCTTTATTAATATTTAGTTAGTTTTCTTTTGTTACATTTTCTTTGTGAATAAGTTAAGTATAGGGCATGTTTGATTATAAATAGGGTATTAGGGTTGTAATTCTTATTATGTTTAATGAATATGAATTATTAATTTGTTTATCAGTTGGAGGGTTGATTTATCTCATAGATACAAACCATTGGGGGGGTTCGGTTTATTCCACTAACATAAATGATGCGGTCGTCGTAAGACTTGTACACGAAGTTTTACAACTCCATAGGCAGAGTACCTAACCGTTGTAGTAGTAGTATAGGCAAGACTCGGGAGTTGTTATCGTTTTCTAGGGGAATAGGTTAGGAAGGCTTGATCACGGTCTAACAGAATTCTAAGGGTTGAGGGAAGATTCTTTTTGTGTTTTTATATTTTATGAAAGCAGGTAAAATCATATATTAGAGAGGTGGTTGGTTTTAGCTATTAAACTAAATATTAACTAAGCTAATGGTGATAACAATATAATAAAAGACTGTGTTTATTTAATCATGTATTACTCCCTAGATTGCTTTTTCTAGTGTTGTTGCTTTGTCACACTTGTGATGATCTATGTAATTATTTCCTAAGTCATGAACGAATCACACGAACCCGCCGTCTATTTAATATTTCGTTAAGGCAACGCACAAGTAAGGTAGTATGAAGACTATTACAAGGCCCCTAAGAGTATATTAAATGCATTTGAAATATATTAAGAGTAGATCAACCATATAAGGGGCAAGGTAGTATGAAGACTGTTACCCAATGGTATCCTTTCTACACAATCATGTTTTCCTAGACATATCAACAGTGATACAGACAAAAGATGGTTTTTTAAGACCTACCATGCATATCCATCACAAGAAGCAACACCACTAAGATCTACATTCTAGGTTTCATACAATCATAAATAAACACAATAGAAAGTTTAGCCAAGTGTGTTATAGATGAAGTAAGAACATAAATGAATTAAACAACACATAGACATATTGAATAATTAAGTAAACCTTACTTGATTAAAACATGAGTTGGAGGAAGTACAATGTAACACCCTCAAAATCTGGTAGCAGCGGAATGGTAACAATGGGGTGCCACGTCATAGTACAATAAACAAGATATAGGAAACGACCTCAAAGAGATGTTTTTAAATAAGTAACATTCAATGCATTATAAAATATCAGAGTTTTCACATTAGGTCCCACATATTTAAAAGCGTCATAAACCGTCAAGATACATTTGTAACATAAAAGCTTCACGATTTCAAAAGATGATATATGTTTTCAAAAGTTTAAGAGTGCATCGAATTTAAAGAAAACACATAATCCATCTTTACGATATCCCCGCAGCTCCCCTCCAAAATCACACCTTAGGACCTGAAATTAAACATGCTAAAAGTCAACACAATGGTTGAGTGAATTCATATGTTTATCAATAAAAGAGTAGACCACAAGATTTAAGTAATGGTAGACTATGAAACAAATTTAGTAGTCCAAAACATGTATTATTGCACTAAGCTCATGACCCCAAAACCTTTGTTGGGATTCAGAGCTTCTACACTTAGTACTGCTAATAGTTAGTTAGTACTACCAGTTATAGTTAGTACTGTTAGTTATACATTTAGTACTGTTAGTTATATAGTTATTACTGCTTAAGTGATATGCATGAGTTATATTTGGAATAGATATGCATGATCACTTAATGCGTTTTGTAAGCTCATTAAGGGTTTCCTTAGTGTATAAAAGGAACCTTAAGGCATAGTTTGACATATCAAGTTTTACAAATACTAATAGTTAGTAATCTATAACTTAGCAGATTAATAGTAATCAAAGTTTTATTTTATTCATTGTTTTTCCTAGCAATATAAGTTAGTTTCTGTATAACTTATATTGTTCATAGTCATTATTTCTTTTGTAGTTAGTTTGGATCTATCCAAATTGACTACCACCCTTAACAAGCTAGAAAGATCAATTCAGATTGGGATCAACAAGAGGTATCAGAGCTTGTTGAGAAACTCTGAGTAAGAAGAACCAAGTCATATATGTTTTAAACCTTTACCTTTCAGATCTATTCAGTGGTTAGATCAGATGATAAAAATCTACCACCACCATCAATACAACAAGCCCCTTACACAGTGTCAACCATAAAACTCTTTATTCTAAAGAAAGATAAGTATGACATATGGGCCATGAGAATGAAACATTACTTGAGTCATACAGACTATCCTATATGGGAAGTCATACAAAAAGGAAATGGTCCAGTACAAGTCTCAAAAGACATAAATGGTCAAATAAGAGTTTTGCCTCCTAAAACTGCTGAAAAAGTTTTGGCTAGAGAGAGAAAGAAAAGCAAGGAAAAAATTGATTATGGCTTTACCAGAAGACCATTTAGCATAATTCTACAAAATAAATGATGCTAAAGAAATGTAGGAAGCTATCAAATCCAGATTTGGTGGCAATGATGAATCTAAGACGATGCAAAAATACATTCTAAATCAACAATTTAAAAGCTTTTTTGTATCCAACTTAGAATGATTGTACAAAGGTTATGACAGGTTTGAGAGTCTTTTGAGTCAACTTAAGATTCATGGTGCAGGTGTTTCCACTAAAGATGCTAATTAGAAGTTCCTTAGGTCTTTACCTGCTTCCTGGTCCCAAGTATCCTTAATCATGAGGACCAAGCCAGGAGTGGACAGTCTTAATTTTAATGATCTCTATAACAATCTTAGAGTCTTTGAGTGTGATGTTAAAGGCTTTACTAGATCATCTTCTAGCACACAAAATCTTGCCTTTGTTTCTTCCTAAAGCACTAACAGTACTAATGATGTTAGTACTTCTTATGGTGATTCTTCTTCTTCTGGACACAACTCACAAAGGGAAGGCTCTTCATCATACACTAATGAACTT
>BQNB010080722.1:19007-29843 GCA_026074375.1 Tanacetum coccineum
GCCCTAGACAAGACTCGAACATGAGACCTTGCCTAGGAGGTAAAACCTCCATACCATTGGACCAAATGCCCGTTGGTTTTACGTTCCTGTTTAGAAAAAGCATTTCCCTCAAATAACTAAATTATGGCCTTTGGAAGACTGCATGTTATGTATATGTCGTTAATATTCTAGCATTATGTCTTTTAAACTTGATTATGCCTTTAGTATTCTAGCAGTACCATATACATTTTCAAGAGTTAACACAATAAGTCAGATCAAAGATAAATAGATATGAACAAGTTGAGTATGAAGCTATTTTAATACAAATAAATAGAAGAACGTTGAAATTGGTTTAATAGTTGATGCAAGTAAATGTTATCTGTTAACCAATATATAAGTTCACCAATATATAAGTTTTGGATATAACGTATTCTAATAGAAGCATTGCCAATTAAGGATTCTGATTTCTTAATAGCTAACCTAAATTGTTAGAGAGAATAAAATTCTCTCATTAATATTTGGTGGATATAGACATGCTATAGAGTTATTATGAATGCTCGTTTTATTTATTTATTTAGCTTTATAAGGTTATTCATAAAAATATATAGTTATCAATATGTCAAATTCTCAACCTGATTTGCGTGTGATTGACTCATCTGTTAGTATAATCTGTACGTCTTCGTGATATATAACTCATCTTCAATAATGTGACGAAATAAATCTATAATTTTGACTATATGTTTCAACTTGATATCAATATCTGTATGTATACGTGTCACACTCTATTACGACTTTAATTAAACAGTGTTTCTTCAGCGTTACCATGAGCTCTTAATAGTGTTTGCTAATGACTTCGGTTGATGTATCGAAGATAGATATGAAATTATGTGTGGTTTGTGATACGATTCAGACATGCAAATCATTTTTCTTATCACCTTACATATGAATACGTTGGATAGAGCTAGAATATATGTGTGCGGTATAGCCATCATGTGATATTTATTTGTTTATGAGGCTTGATTAATTGATTGATGGTTATGCGTTAAGCAAATATAATAACTTCAATATTATAAAGATGTGTTCCCCAGATGGTTGACGAAGTATTATATTACACTACGTAAAAGTTATAAAAGAGCTCATATATATATATATATATATATATATATATATATATATATATATATATATATAAATATATATATATATTATATATTATATAAATAGGTTCTTCCTATTATTCGATAATTTTTTTTATTTAGATATAAGTTCGTGTGGTCGTAAACGAAGGTTTATGAGCCAAGATTATTTTATTGTGTGTCATGACCGATTGGACCATCCCGAGTCACTGATGATGCGAAATGTATTGAATTGATTGTTCTCGATGGAAGTTAATTGTTCATCTATCACCATCAGTCGACTTTGTCATATAAAGTTTTGGAAAGAATATAAAGGAGATGTATGTAGGCCTATACATCCATAATGTGGATCATTTTGAGTTTTGAGTTGCGCAACTTAAAGTTAGCGTGGTTAGTGGCTCGGCTTATAAAATGCGAGCACGATTTTACAAATTGTATTATTAAGAATGGTGGTGAACACTTCCAAGTATTGGGCGATTATTGGAATAAGTGTTGAAGTTAAAGGTAGCCCATGTTCATAAACGAATTACTTTTGTTGAAACGTTTATAAAACGTTTTCAGTTGATTGCAAAGCCAATAGTTATGAGAACAAAACTTTTAGTTAATGGGGCATGTTATAACATATGAGTTCGCATCTTGTCAACAAGCTATAATGATTACTCCCTATTAGAATGGTTTTTGGTCACAAACCTTGTAGTTCCCATGTGACATATTGTAATTGTGCAATATATACTAAATCCACTACAAAACACAAAATGAGATGTTAAAATTGATAATTCATTCAGGGGGAGAATGAGCAGCGTGAAATTTGGAATGAATTATGATAATACAAATGATGATCCTCACACTAATGAATATGAACTTAAAGTTCAAGGGACAATTTATATTTCAGATCTAATAATTGTCAGACATGTTTAGTGACCTAAATAAAGTGACTAGATCATATACGCTGCTAGGGCTCCAATTACAATGTATGTCCCAACAGTAAGACCAATAATTGGTAGTAAGTCTATGACACGTCTACAACGTGATAAACTAATCGATTTCAAGAAAAGACCTCAAATGAAGATATAAAATGGAGCAAGAAAGTTAAGATGGTCGAATCGAGGTAATAAAGACCCCATAACGGTCTCCTAAATAGACGCTAGACATGAAGGTAATTGGAAAACCCGGGTACGTGAAAAAAAACTATAAGATGTCAATAAATGATATAATACAATGTCTAGTGAAATGTGGAATCGAAAAAAATTGAATCGACGTCGATAGCTATATATGATAATGCATACAAAAATGATCATGTAAATAAATAATATAGCGCTAAAATGAATGTGAGGACCTTGGATTGATGAATGGCCAAAATTCAATGACGCAAGTAACTAATGAATGATTGAAGTCTCTTGTGATGAAACATGTGTTTGAGACTTAGAAGTCTATATACATAAATATATAAATCTTATTGGATATGCATTGGCCTTTATGAGAAATCGAAATTAAATTATGCATAAGATACAGGTGATGGCACATGTATATTTTCTCAAAGACATGGAAATTATCACGTAGAGACATTCACATGTGGTGGATCCAATAATGTCTTTTAATATTGTTTAAGTCTAGCAATATGACAAATAATTGATTTGCGTCTAAAGGATAAATGAATAGAGCTCATGTGATGTAGAGATTTTATTACAGGATATAAAATTCATGAAGAATGCTAGTGAATTTTAATGCTTAAAGCTTATAAGAAAAGTTCTCGAGAACACTACTTAATTATATTAAATTAATCATGTTTTAGGCATATGTGTTACAATCACCTTAGTGAATATTTATTAAAGGGATGATACAAAAATGATTCTATCTGCCGATCCATTTTATAAAAATCTGGACATTAATATATCATAATTGTTGTGTATGTTAATGACTAGAATATTATTAAAACTGCACGGGAGGTTACAAAGGCAGTTGAATGTATAAAGAAAGAATTTGAGATAAAAGACCTTGGAAAAACAATTTTTGTTCTGGATTAGAAATTGAACATCTAAAGAGGAATCCTCGTTCACCAAAATGCATACACAAATAAATTGTTAGAAAGATTTCATATAGATAAACCTCATATTTTGAGCACCCTGATGGTTGTAAGAACCCTAAATGTTTAAAAGGACCATCTTCAACCTACAAATGACGACGAAGAAATTCTTGGTCCAGAAGTACCTTATTTAAGTGCCATGGGGGCATTGTTATTTCTTGTGAGTCATACAAGAATCGATATATCATTTTCGTTGAACTTATTGGCAAGGTATAGCTCATGTCCAACAAGAAGACAATGGAATGAGGTGAAACAAATATTTCGCTACCTTCAAGGTACAAATATGAGTTTATATTATACTAACTCATTCGAAAGAAATCTAGTTGGTTTTGCAGATGATGGATATATGTCTGATCCCCATATCGATCGGTCCCAACCTGGATATGTTTTCACAACTTCCATAAAGCAAACAATGAGTGCCACTTTATCGAATCACATAAAGATCTTGGCCATCCATGAAGCGAGTCGGGAATGCGTATGGTTGAGAAGTGTGATACGACATATTCGTGAACCATGTGGGTTTTATTTAGAATAAAGGCCCTTGAGGGCTTCCCACAGTTGTACATGAAATAAATCAAAAACACCACAAGCAAATGAGCAAGGCACATGTAATGGCTCAACTTAAGGCACGGATACACACAAACAGTTGACAAACAACCAAGCATATTCTATCCCTACTTCTCTCTCTAGCTAAAGTAAGTTTCTTATCTCTTTTTTTTCCCACTTATATGATATGTAGAAAGTGGCGACGAAATTGTTTCACAAAAGGTCCATTCAACCCGAAACACCAAGCCACAGGCTAATTTACCCAAAAAACCGAAAGCCCAATTCCAACTACTACTCACGACTCATCCCTACACACCCTGGCATCTTCGCTCGCTCTTCCTACTTTCCTCCTCTAAACTGATAAACCCCCATTAACAGCGCCTGAAATTAACCCCCCCACACGACCCACTCCGCCCCGACAACCCCCGGAGGCTTTACACCCCCCCCCCATACCCCCCCCCCAATTATGACCCCCCAAACCAACCCCCCCCCCCCCCCCAACAAAAAACCCCAACTAATACCCCCCTATCACAACACCACACAAACCAAACCAGCCCCCCAAACCCAACCACCACCACAAGTAACCAAATCGCACACACAACAACGACCAAGTCCAAAATGTGCTGTAGACATGATGTACTATGCGAAGTACACTAACTACAAAATGAACCAAATAAAGTGCTCTCAAAACAATACACTAACACACTAACACTAGAAATCCTTTCTCCCAACCAGCACCAGAACACGACCCCTAATTAATTACCCGCCTCACAAACCACATAACCAACTCGACCAACAAACAAACAACACCCACACCCAACCCACCCTCTCCCACCAACAAAAACCTACTCCTCCTCTTCCTCCACCATGAAACACACAACACCACCCTAACCCCTTCGACGTGTCCGCCCTTTTACCGACACGCAAATCCCAAACCCTACCGCCCCCTACCTCACCAACCCTACCGCCTCACTCTCCACCACAAAACCCCTACCCCGTTTTACCTTTCTCCACACAACACCCCACACCAGCACACCCACTCCCACCACCTCACACACACAACCATACAACCTCCTAAGCCCCCTATATTCCCAGAACCACCCTAACCCAAAAAACCACCCCTCACACCCACCACCCCCCAACCTCTATAAATAGAAAAATCCCCCCCCCCCCCATCCACACCTAAAAAAAAAAAAAAAAAAAATACAAAAAAAAAAAAAAAAAAATAAAAAAATAAAAAAAAATAAAAAAAATCCACAAAAAATAAAAAATAAATATATTAAAACTTTTATTATAATAATATTAATTTATTTAATTTTATAAATTTAACTATTTTATATTTATATTTATTATTTATTAATATAAATTTATTATATTAATATATAATATATAAATTAAAAATAAATTATTATTATTATATTTATAAAAAAAAATACTTATTATATTAATTTAAATAAAATAAAAAAATAAATAAAAATTAAAAAAAAAAATATTAAAATAAATTATTATACAAATATATAAAAATATAAATATTAAAAATATAAATAAAAATAAAAAATAATAAATAAATTTTTATTTAATAAAATTAAAAAAATAAATATATAATAAAAAAAATATTTATATTTACACAGCCCCCCACCCCCCCCAATAATATAATATTTATTATAATAAATATAAAATAATAAAGATTAAACAAAAATATTTCCCTAATTAAGAAATATATATATAAAAAAAAAATTTAGTTAAACTATTAAAAAATTATATATATATATTTTTATCCATAATGGCCCTTTATTATAAAAATATGACAAACTCTATTAAATAAAAAAAATATTTTATAACCTTTATAAACTATTATTAAATAAATTTATTATTTTTAATATTTATATTTAATTATATATATTTAATATTTTATATTTATTTATATATTTTTTTTTTTTATTTAAATTTAAAAAATATATATAATTATTATATATTTTATTTATTTAATTTTTTTATTATATTTATTATTTTAATTATTTTTTAATATTTTTTTTATAATTATAATAAATTAATTTATTTTAATTATAAAATTTAATTATTATTTTTTTTTTTTTTTTATTTTTTTTTTATTTATATTCTTAGATTTTTTTAATTAATTAATATATAATTATACACAAATATATATTATTTTTTATTAATTTTTATAACTTTTATTTTTATAATTTTTTTTTATAATATTAATTATTATTTTATTTATATTTTTTTTATCTTTAATATTTATATTTTATTATTTATATTATTAATATATTTTTTTTTTTTTTTTTTTTTTTATCACTTACTTTTTTATTTTTTTTTTTATATATTTTTCGCTACTCTTAATTATTATTTTAATATTTTTTTTTTTTTATATTATTATTTTTTTAATAAATTTAATTTATTCTTTATATTATTTTTTGAATAATATTTTTTATTATTAATTATTTATATATTATTTTTATTTTTGTTTTTATTTTTTTATTATTTTTTTATTATTATTTATTTTATTTTATTTTAATTATATATTCACATTTTTTTTTTTTTATTAATTTATTTTATTATAAAATAAATTTATTATTTATTAATAATAATTATATTTTTTTTATAATCAAATGCAAACATTTTTTTTTTTTAATAAATATTTTAACTTATTTTTATATTAAAATTATTATTTTTTTTAATAAATAACGTTTTTAATTTTTAATTTTGATAAATATATATTTATTTTTTTTTATTTTTTTTTTTTTTATATTATAAATATATTATTTATATTTTAATAAATTTATTTATTTATTAAATAAATATATATTTTATTTTTTATTTTTTTTATTTTTTTATAATATATATTTATATATTTTTTTTAAATTCCCCCTAATAGACTAAATAAATAACTTATATTTATTCAATATTTAATAAGTTTAAAAAAATATTAAATTAATTAAAAAAAAAAAAAAATAATATTTTAAAATATTACATAAAATTAATTAATAAACTAATACCACAAATTAATTAAAATATAAAATAATACAAAATTATAATAATTTATTCCCTTAATTTATTTATATAATAATATATATAAAATAAATAAATTAAATACCTCATAAGCTCACTATATAACTATATTTATTTTTTTTTTTTTTTTTTTTTTTTTATTTTTAATTTATATATCCAAATTATTTTTATTTAATAAAACCCTTTTTTATTTTTTGTAATATTTTATTAACACTATAGACCAAAGAACTATATTAATACATTTTTTATATTTATATTTATTTAACTATTAATCAACCTTTTAAAACTATTTATAATGCTTCCTTTATTTCGAAACCTTTATATTATTATTAATACAACTTAAAAATTTAAAAATTTATTTATTTTATTATTAAAATTAATTATTTACTTAAAATTGCCAAAGCTTACTATATTTTTTTTTTTTTTATATTTTTTAATTTTTTTCCTTAAAAGCAATATAAACCTAAGGTTAATATATTTTTTCGATTTTTATTTTTTTTTAATAATATATATTTTTTTCTATTATTTTTTTTTTTTTTTTATTTTTTTTATTCTTTTATTTATTTTTTTTATTATTTATTTTTTTATTATTTTTTTTTTATTTTTTTTTTTTTTTCTTTTTTTTTTTTTTTTATTATTTTTTTTTTTTTTTTTTTTTTTTTATTTTTGTTTCCCCACAAAATAACTAATTTTTTTTTTTTTTATTTTATTTTAAGTTCTTTTTCACTTATGATATGTAGAAGAGTGGCGACGTAATTGTTCAAAAGGTCCATTCAACTGATAACCAAGCAGACTTATTTACCAAGGCACTTCCTACTACAACATTTAAGAAGTTGGTTCACGACATTGGAATGCGAAGACTCAATGAACTTAAGTGATCTAATCAATAGAGGGAGAATATACGTCCGAGGGAGAATATACGCGTTGCACTTTTTTTTCCTTAGCTATGGTTTTTTCCCACAGGGTTTTTCCAAGCAAGGTTTTTAACGAGGCAACATATCTAAGCGTATGAGAACTAATGATGAATAGCCAAGAGAGAGTGTTATGAATAATTATGATTGTGACTATCCATATACCTAAACCTCTCAAACCTTTCATCTTTCATATTCTCTCTATTATTATTGTATTAAACACTTTGATTATGAGAGCCCTATAAATAGAGGTTCACTTGTAGTTTGTGTGATCATCCTCAATGAAAATACGTGTCTCGATTCTCACTACTTTCTTTCTTCTTTTATACATCGATTATTGCTATTAGGTCGTCATCATTTTCCAATGGTCTGTTTTGTCGGAATATAAATTGTAGAAGAAGAGTTAGAAACTAGAATATAAAAGAAAGTAGAAAAGCGAAATGTGGGTCAATGTCAATACTAGGCGACAAATTAATAATATTAATTCTTTATAATACAAACATAAATATAATACAATATTTTGAAACACTATGTACTTTTTCTTTTGTGGTTTAGGTGTCCTTTCCCTGCATTCAATAATAACGACGTTGGTAACTCGCGCGAGACTATTTTCGTAATGGATCGATAATTTCAACACTTTTTATAAAATCTTGTGTATAACAGAAGCATTGCAATATTGTACTCGTTTTGTTCGCAATTCGACGATCTTTTTAGTGACATTTTTTCCGAATTAATCGATGAATATGTGTTTCATATTTGTTAAAAAAAGTTTGTTATATAAAAAAGTAGTAAATAGGTAAAAGTTGAAGATCGTTTTTGTAACTTTTAGCAAACGTGAGGGTGCCCAAACTTGAGGGTGCCTTTTGTAAATATTTTTTAAAAATATATTAAACTTCAACATTTTTTATAAAATCGTACGTATATAAGGCATTGCAATATTGAGCTCGTTTTGTTCGCAATTCGACGATGTTTTCAGTGACAATTTTTTTCCGAATGAATCGATAGATATGCGTTTCATATTTGATAAATAAAGTTTGTTATATAAAAAAGTCGTAAATAAGTAAAAGTTGAAGGTTTATTTTGTAACTTTTAGCAAACTTGAAGATGCATTTTGTAAATTTTTTATTTTAATATTGAAAAGCTCGGGAATCGTGAATTTTTCAATTTTTTATTCCTTGAGCATTTATGTTCTTTTATATATACAAGGTTTGTCACCCGCGCGCTGTCACGGAGCGCGCGAGACTATTTTTGCAGCGGACCGATAACGCCAAGTACTATTTTTCAGCGATTGGGACTCACCTTGCAACGAATCGATAACCCTAAAGACTATTTCCGTAAACATTTTAAAATATATATTAAACTTAAACCTATTTTATAAAATCATACGCATGTCAGAACCATTGCAATATTGGGCTCGTTTTGTTCGTAATTCGATGATCTTTTCAGCGATTTTTTTTCCCGAATGAATCGATAGATATGCGCTCCGTAATTGACGAATAAAATTTATTTTATTGAAAAGTCGTAAGTATGTGAAAGTTGATGGTGCGTTTTGAAAAATGAGTTTTAAAAAATAAGAAAGAAAAACGTAAATAGGTTAAAGTTCAGGGTGCGTTTTGGAAATTCGGTTTTTTAAATATATATATTAAACTTCAATATTTTTTATAAAACCGTACGCATGTTAGAAGCGGTGCAATATTGTGCTCGTTTTGTTCGCAATTCGACGATCTTTTAATGGCATTTTTTTTTCCTGAATGAATCGATAGATATACGCTCCATATTTGATAAATAAAGTTTGTTATATAAAAAAAATCGTAAATAGATTAAAGTTCGGGGGCGTTTTGAAAATATAAAAAAAATATTTTTTATTGTTGGGAGTCGTGTGTGTGTAATATTTAATTCCAACATTTGTGCCCTGCTCTTTTATATTAGTTATATAATTGTATAATTTTTGTAGAAATAACCATGTACAGTATATTTTTGCGTTGATAGTGTATATTGCTAAATGTAATATACGAATTTTAATTGTTTATATTTAATGTAATATACGAATTTTAATTGTTTATATTTAATCGGAATTAAATTTGAGACCTTTCATATTTATATTTTAGTAATAGTATTCACGTTAGAATATCTAATGACGAGTGCTTTAATACAGTTTTCATGACAGATTGTTTGTTTACTTTTACGGAAGTATTTTGTGTTCGACATATTGAGGTAATAAGCAAGCTATATCTATTTATTTTTTAAGAATTACGAATCAAATTCTATTTTAATGTACATCTATTCTAAACGTCATTCGCATGAAGTAAAGAAATTTTGTTGTCGTTCTCAAACCCGACCTGATTTGTTCAGGTAATATTAATAACTATTTTATTGCTCGTTGCCCCCTTTAATCATAAATCCTGGCTCCGCCTTGCATATACATATTTTTTATTGGGACACTCAGCAGTAAACAATATACAACTATGTAACGCATATAGTGGAGTCGATAAAAAAATACGAGTGAAATCATAAATAAACATATCAAGTGACATTGATCATTAATACCAAGCTTGAAATTTACTATAACTTATAGTTTTATACCATAAGGTGCACCAAAATACATATGCTGATCAAATTTTTTCCAATATAGATGTAAAATACATTTAATCAACATTCATAAGAAAAGGAAAACATATATCACGGCCATTGGTGCTTAACCTCCCATCCGTCTGGAAAAGGTTTGTCATCCTTAGAAAAATAAAAACCATCATTCCTTACTAACCAATAGCAAAGTCTGCGTTCGACAGGACTACATTTAGTTGATATCATAAGGTCAAAAACCGTAATTGTAATGGTATTTAGCTCTTTATTATCGGGTGTCATCATGCGAAAAGTGCAATTGAATTCTGTTGTGAACAAAAAATGCTGGCGAAAAGAAAAATCAAAATACTGATTGGGAAACATCTGCTTATCTCCTAGATCGTCACCAAAAGACCAGCAATGGGCCATCAAGGAATCAACATCCCCATTTGTAATGGTCACCTTGTATTTCGTTAATAAGCCTCCCCATTTACGACTTCCTCCGACTAGAACATCATTAACACCCCATGTTAAGACCAGCATATTAAACATAAAAAGGATAATAAGAGAACAATGTTTAACTGTGAAG
>BQNB010080723.1:0-29843 GCA_026074375.1 Tanacetum coccineum
CAAACTGTTTATCAAACCTATGAATTTCACTCAACCTTTGTGTTGACTTTTTAGCATGTTTATCTCAGGTTATTGAGCAATATACGGCACGGAGTGGCATGGATTCAAAGATGGCTAAAACTTGTTATCATTCACATTATAACTAGATTTTGGGACCTACTTTTGTAAAACTCTAATTTGAAATAAATGATAACATATCTTTTGAATAAACGTCTCTTTTGAAGTCGTTTTCTATGATTATGATTGTTGTATCCATGAAGTAATACCCCAGATTAGCTTCCGCTGCTATATTGTAAAAATGGGGGTGTTACATTTTTAATAAAAATAAATGTTTAAAAATACTAAACTATTTAAAAAAATTCTGGAAAAATACAGAAAATAGCTTAAACTAAATAGAACCTAGGAAAAATAAGCTTGATTACACAGCTTATCGAATAAGCTGTGTAATAATCTAAAACAACTTATAAGCTAAAATAGGCTAAACGTGTATAAGTATTAAATTGTGTAAATGTTTAATGAAAAAGTCCCCAGGACGCGTTGGTAGTGGAGTGTGTTATAAAAGGGGTTGAGGGTGTTGAGGTCGGGGGTTCGAGTCTTGCTCACCCCTGATTTCCACCTTCCCCCTTTTTTGTATTTTTGAAAACTTATAAAAGCAAAGTTGTAAATAAGCTAAAAATAAGCACTTTTAATAAAAGAAACTTTTTATGAAAAACCCTAAATAAGCTATTAAACAGCTGAAAACATGACAGAAACACTTAACTCATTTTTTGGTATTTTTCTTAAACTAATAATCTAAAAGACCACAATAAGCTAAGTTTATGACAAATTAAGCTACTAATAAGCTAATACTAACCTAAAGAGCTAAATGAACAAGAATAAGCATAAAGAACAAGCCATAAGCTAGAAATTCAAAATAAGCACTTATAGAAATCCTAAAACCAAAGAGTCCCTACAGGGATCTTTGAGCTTATTTTAAGGTAAGCTCTTGGATCCTTGTGGGGAAACGACTTATTGAAGCCTATTCTACAACTAATAAGCTTCCAAAAACAACTTTTGGAACAAGGTTTGAAAATCAAATGCTAAATGAAAAAGGGTGTAAAGACAGAATGCAATATTTTTAGATTTTTGAAGGTTTTATGAAAAGACAAATAACAACTTTTTAGCTTAAAAACATATAAGCAAATTAAATTTTTATACTAAATCAAGCCCTAACCTATCTACTTTAACCTATAATCTATTTGTACACAAAATTCCAAAAGCTGAAAACGTTTTTTACTTATTGAAAATTAAGCTAGAAGTTGGTTGTGTTTAGGATGATATTGCTGATGCAGTTGGCATGCATATAGACCAAAACCTAAATCCTTTTAATGCAGACTTATTAGGCTAACTCTAGCTCCTATTTGACACCAAACTAAGAGCATATAAGGTAAAAATAACAACTAAACACTATTAAATTTCTAAATGCTACTAAGACAGATAACAAACTCACAGATCAAATTTAACAAATAGAAAACTTAAGGAATCTTAACTACACCTAATCAAACTAATAATTCCTTCATTTATAAACCAAAGTTTGGAAGTTAAATTGAAATTAAAGGATCAAAAGCATCAAACAGTATTAACTTGTAGTTAATACTGCTTATACCAAACACCCCCTTATTTCACTTAAAACCATCTTAAGCTTATAAATATGAAATTAAGAGCTTAAATCCTAAATACCAGATAACAAATAGCTTATGACAAACCTAATGAACCTATATTAATAAGCAAATAAGCCAGAGACAAAGAACTAAGAACTATACTTATATTTTTGAGTTTATGACAGTTTTATGAATTAAAATTTAGAAATCTAAGATCTATGCTATAAAACTTAAAAACAGATATTCAAACATATTTAATAAGCACAAATAGACAGAATTAAGCACAAATAAGCTAGACTATAAGCAGAATATAAGCATATGCAAAATTAAAGCTAAGATACTTGAAATTTAAAGGGAACTTACAAAAACCTTAGCTAAACAAAGGCAATAGTGCTCAAAAGAGCTTTCAACAGCTCTAGCTTATCACAAGGATAAGCTAGTAAGGTCCCATAAGCTCTTCCATGTTAAGCTTATCATCCATAAGTCCATAGTCCATAAGCATAGGTATTCAAACTGATTATTGGTTTAAGTATATTAAGAGTTTATTTATAGCTCAATTTGAGCTTAGAGACTCAAAGAGCTTGTATGAGAGCTTATGAGAAGCTTAAAGTTAACAATTACTAGCATTATTAGACACAGTTTTTGAGTAAAAAGTGATCTTTAGAAAAGTAAGATACAATTCGCATCATTAATGAAAAACTGCTTACAATATTGAAAAAGGAAATTACATCAAACAAACATTAAGCTAAAACATTTTAACTGAAAATTACAAAAGCTAATTTTTAATAAGCTAATTTATAAACTACTCCTAGATATCCCTTGTGAGTGAGTCCTTGCTTGTATTTATACTGCCTGGGAGAAGCTTCTAGGCCTGAGTCGTTAGATGTTCAATCAAACCTCCCATACATTTTCTCAATATTGGCCCTTGGATTTATTAAAGTGAGACACACGGAATTGCCAGCATGGAAATCATAGTGCAGAAAGGATGCTTCTAGGCCCCTGAGTCAGGTATACGCTCCCTTGGATCCCGTCCCTTCAATCTAATCTCTTATTGGTATTCTCTAATGAGCCGGTTTATGTGACGTTTATCCCTGCCATGTTGTACTTAGCCACTTGAATTAGCTTTCCATGTTGTCAATGGAATTTTACCCTATGATTGTGACGTTGGGTAAAAGGTTGAAGACGGATGAATAGTAGTAACAATTTTTCCCGCGTTCAAACTTATATAAAAAGGGGGTTTGACTTTTCTTTTTGACCCGGGTTAAAATCGTTTAACTTCGAGGCTTATAAAGGGATTTGGGCCGGGTGTATTGGATTGGGCTCGGGATAAGTGTTGTTATAAGTTTTAACGGGTGTTAACTCTTATAATAAAAAGAGTTAACACCGTTAGGGTTTATGGACTATTTTTGCAATTTGGTTTTCTTTGAGGGACTGATTTGGGAAATTTGGGTTTTGTCTTTTTGTGGTTTGACTTTGGTTGACCAAGGGTTGACTTTTGTTGACCTTTGATAGCATTCTCCCGGCTCTTGTATTCTTTTTCCTTTCCCGTGTCCGTGTTTGTCCGGTTTTGACTGTTCTCTTGTGATTTTTGCTATATCCGTACCTACACAATCACAAAGACAAAACAAGCAATATACAAGCATTTTAAGCAAAATTTTGTCTTTTATGGGTTATTTTTGATATAAAATGGATATGTGTTTTCACACATATCATGTACCTATTGGTTTAGCATTTTTGGTATAGATCTAAGTGGTTAGGTGTTTAGGGTTTAGGTTTTAGGATTTTTGGTATAGATCTAAGTGGTTAGGTGTTTAGTGTTTTTGGAATAGATTTTAGTGGTTAAGGGTTTAAGGTTTTTGGTATAGATCCAAGTAGTTAGGTGTTTACTGTTTTTGGTATAGATCCAAGTGGTTAGGGGTTTATGGTTTAGGGTTTAGGGTTTTTTCTTATAGATTTTAGTGGTTAGGGGTTTATGGTTTAGTGTTTAGTTTTTAGGGTTTTTGGTATAGATCTATGTGGTGTTTAGAGTTTTTGTTATAGATCTAAGTGGTTAGGTGTTTAGGGTTTTTGGTATACATCTAAGTGGTTAGGTGTTTAGGGTTTTTGGTATAGATCTAAGTGGTTGGGTGTTTAGTGTTTTTGGTATAGATCTTAGTTGTTAGGTGTTTAGGGTTTTTGGTATAGATTTTAAAGTTATTTATATATCACTTGTGATATTGTACGTATTGGTTTAGGGTTTAGGGTTTTTGGTATAGATCTAAGTGGTTAGGTGTTTAGGGTTTAGGGTTTAGGGTTTAGGGTTTTTGGTATAGATCTAAGTGGTTAGGTTTTTAGTGTTTTTGTTATAGATTTTAGTGGTTAGGGGTTTAGGGTTTTTGGTATAGATCCAAGTGGTTAGGTGTTTAGGGTTTTTGGTATAGATCCAAGTGGTTAGGGGTTTAGGGTTTTTGGTATATATTTTAAAGTTATTTGTATATCACTTGTGATACTATACCCATTGGTTAGTTGTTTAGCGTTTTTGGTATAGATCTAAGTGGTTAGGGGTTTAGGGTTTTTGGTATAGATCCAAGTGGTTAGTGGTTTAGGGTTTTGGTATAGATTTAAGTGTTGTTTAGGGTTTTTGGTATAGATTTAAGTGTTGTTTAGGTTTTTTGGTATAGATGTAAGTTGTTAGGGGTTTAGGGTAGGGATTTTAAAGTTATTTGGATATCACTTGTGATATTATACCATTTGTTAGTGGTTTAGGGTTTATGGTTTATGGTTTAGGATTTAGGGTTTAGGGTTTGCTATAGAATTTTTAGTTGTTAGGGTTGATTGTTTATGTTTAGTTTTAGGGTTTTTGGTATAGATCCAAGTGCTTAGGGGTTAAAGTTTGATTGGTATATATTTTAAAGTGTAGGGATTTGTAAATCACTTGGATACTATACCCATGTTAGTTTGTCTTTAGGGTTTTTGGAAATAAATCTAAGTGGTTTAGAGAGTGTCTAAGTGTTTTTGGTAATAGATTCAAGTGTTAGGTGTTTAAGGGTTTTTTGATAGATCCAAGTGGTTAGGGTTTAGGATTTATGTAATAGATCCAAGTAGTTAGGGGGTGTATGGTTTTTGTATAGACAAGTGGAGTTGTTAGTTTTTTTGGTATAGATAGATTGGGATATGAGGCTAAGTGGTTAGTGGTTTAGGGTTTAAGTGGTTATTGGTTAGTGGTTACGTTTTTAGGGTTTAGGGTTTATTGTTTAGGGTTTAGGGTTTAGGGTTTTTGGTATAGATCTAAGTGGTTATGTGTTTTGTGTTTTTGATATAGATTTTAGGGGTTAGTGTTTAGGGTTTTTGGTATAGATCCAAGTGGTTAAGTGTTTAGGGTTTTTGGTATAGATCCAAGTGGTTAGGGCTTTAAGGTTTTTAGTATAGATTATAAAGTTATTTGTATATCACTCGTGATACTATACCAATTGGTTAGTTGTTTAAGTTTTTGGTATAGATCTAAGTGGTTAGATGTTTAGGGCTTTTTGTATAGATCCAAGTGGTTAGGGGTTTAGGGTTTTTTGTATAGATAAGTAGTGTTTAGGTTTTTTGGTATAGATCTAAGTGGTTAGTGGTTTAGGGTTTAGGGTTTTTTGTATAGACAAGTGGTGTTTAATTTTTTCTTAGATCTAAGTGGTGGGTTTAGGGTTTTTGGTATAGATTCATGTGGTTAGGTGTTTAGTTTTTTTGGTATAGATCTAAGTAGTTAGGGGTTCATGGTTTAGGGTATAGATTTTAAATTTATTTGTATATCACTTGTGATATTATACCCATTGGTTAGTTGTTTATGTTTTTTAGTATAGATCTAAGTGGTTAGTTTAACAACCCGAAATTTTCACCAATGTAATATCTCTCTGTTATATAATATCTCACTTTTTCACGTGGAAATTTTTGCTTTAATCTCTTATTATGCAACGTAACTTGCATAACTAAAGTTAACAAGCTCACGCAATCTACCTATGACAATCATATATATCAAGCAAACATCATAACATGTCAAGTCAATGATCTATTATCCATTTTATCATAAACATTAGCCATTTAACAAAGTTTTCATGACGATATTATCAAATGAGCATAAACCGTTATCGTTTATGCCTAAACCCTAATTTCATGTAAAGTTAAAATTCAAAATGAATGTACAATTAATCAAAGCACATGACCAAGTAATATAACATCTCACTTGAATATACTTTCCCTCCAAAAATAAGGTATAAGTCTTTTAAAGCATAATGTAAAAGTCATTAATGCATCACCGGTGAACTCATGGTGAAGAGGATCACTCTTGGGAGAAAAAGTTATCAAAGGTTCATTCTTTGGTTCATTTCTAAGTTGTTGTGGTTCATTATCGAAAAACACTTTGGGAGAAAGATTATGGGTAGTATCATCACTAAGCAAACTCTCAAGATAGGTTACGTCTCCTTCTGAGTCATAATATCCTTCAATATACGTAGGAACTTCGATAGCTAGAAAAGCATCGACCTCATCATTATCGCCTCCTGGATTGAAACACTCAGCCTTATCATTCGTTTTACATTCCAAATCAAATAAATCATCATTTTCTTCAAAAGGTGGATCATCGATAAATCCCTTGAGAATGGAAACAACGCTTTTCAAAGGAGTAGACGGGTCATGGTAGAGGAGAAACTCAATGTCGTCTCCTGTAGTAAGAAACTCATCTTTGTTAGAATCAGAAAGAGATGTGACTAGGAAAGTCGACTCATCAAGGTTGGAATCATAAGAATCCTTGCACTCGATATCCTCTAACATTTCATCAAAAAGAGGGTTTATGTCACTAGAGTTGAAACTGACATCAAATTCGAAAAGAGGGTTAGAGAAAGTCACTGAATTATCACGTGGAACGTTGATGGAAGAGAAATCATCACACGAAGGTAAATCATTCTTACTATCACTCCTGGATGTTTCCTTAGATTCTCTTAGGATTGGGACAATTTTCTTAATACTAAAAGTACTAAGGTGTTCGTCCCCCATTATGAGAGAATCCTTGGGTTTCAAATAACTAAGGTGGGATGGAAGTGCAAAAACCGAAGAAACTTGAGGAGGTTTGTTTGAATGAAAAATGCTCTCCTTGAAAATAACTTTAAAATTCTTCAAACAAGGTGTGATACGTTTTTGGCGTTTAACTGTTAGCTCTGCGAGATTCTTTACTTCCTGCTTTTCTTTTTCATTGTTGACATCTTCCGGTGGAGGCAAGCAAACTAGAGCGGGTTTGTCGGTAAACCTTTTGAAACTATCCTTGCATGCGTCATTAACCATTTTAATTGACTCGTTTTCATGCTTTTTTGTTGTGCCATTGACATGAAAAGTTATTTGTTCATTTCCGTCCCTTAAAACAAGCTCTCCTTCGTATACATCGATTAAAGCATGGCTGGTTCTCAAAAAGGATCTCCCAAGGTATGAGAGGAACCAAGATCGCTTCGAAATCTGACAACAATAAAGTCGGTAGGAAAATGAAAATTCCACTTTGACAAAAATATCTTCGGCGAGTCCTTTAGGATGAGTAATCGATCGATCCGCTAACTCTAAAGTCATCCGAGTTGGTGTAAGTTCTGGCAAAGAAAGCTTTTTCCAAATAGAAAGAGGCATAAGATTTATGCTTGCGCCAAGATCGGGCAAGGCGTGGCATACATCCATTCCCGGGAAATTACATGGAATAAGAAACTTGCCAGGATCACCCAAGCTTTTTCGAGAAGCTTTAAGGAGCATCGCCGAGCAATCTCGTTCAACGGTATCTAGCAGGAGTTAAATAAAGCATCTTTTCCTTATTCATAGCAAACTCAATGAATCGTAGATCCAAATCTTGGCATAAATAAAGCATCCGCGAAACTAATGTCGAAGCGCAAATCTTGAAAGATTTGGAAGATCTTCTCCATTTGATTCGAAGCTTTGTCACGAGACTTTTGATCATCACGTCATGAAGGATATAGGATATTTGGCTTAGGTAGATTCTTCGGAATATCAGATTCCAGAATGGGAGTGGTTTTAGGCAAAGTCGTCGGAACATCGGGTTCCAGAATAGAAATGGGGATAACCGGAGGTGGGATTTGAGCGTACTTCCTTGAAATTGTTTGCTCTTTATCCGTTGTCTCCTCGTTTCTCGTTCCACTACCTTTTTAGGAGAAGGATTAGTAGGAATCAAGGGTCCCTCATAAGCAACACCACTTCGAGTAGTGATTGCTTTCATCTCACCCTTTGGGTTTGGAATAGTATTACTCGGAAGAGTACCTAAAGTTGAGGCTTGGTTTTGGAGAAATCCACTTAACATATTTTGAAAAGCATTTTGTTGATTCATCAAGACGGTTTTTTGAGTCTTCATCGTGTTTTAAATTTCATTCTTAAATTCTCCTTTCAACGAGTTGATTTGACTTTGCATGTTTCTTATTATTTGGTCATTAGTTTTCATATAACTTGAAAACTCATTTGGAACTCCTTGTTGAACTTGATTATTAGGAACTTGAAAAGGTTGGTTTTGAAATCCTTGATTTTGAAAATTTGGAGCATGATTAATTTGAGCTTGAAAACCTTGATTTCCATGAAAATTATTTCCCCGATTAAAATTATTTCCTTGACCTTGATTTTGATTATACCTATTTTGACCATTGTTTTGCACAGGAGCAAAACCGGGTGGTGTCATGTGGTTGCTAACACGGTTTGGAGGGTTTACTTGATTGTAAGTACATGTTGCCGCACAAACACTAGATTGATTGTTATTTGTATTAGGACAATTATAGTAAGCATGAGCACCACCGCAAGTAACACAAGATTCCTCAACCGCTTTTACCGTAGCGGGAGTGACAACTTTCTTAGAACTCAACTAAGGTCAAAATTTGGTCCGCAAGCTTATCAATTCTCTCATCCGTTTTACTAAAACTTTCCCTAGAATTCGTATTCATCCTAGAAACATTTGATTTGTTTCATGAATAACGAACTTTTGATTTGTTCTCAATTATATTCAAAGCCTCTTTAGTAGTCTTACTCAAAAGATTTCCACCCGCCGCGGCATTTAAGGAGTCTTGATCGTTATCATTTAAACCGTTATTGAAAGTATCTATTTGAGTTAACTCCGTAAATCCGTGATGGGGACAAGCTCTAAGCATTTCCTTAAATCGTTCCCATACTTCACTAAATGTCTCCTCGAATTTTTGGGTAAAATGAGAGATTTCATTTTTTAAGTGAGTGGTCTTCGAGGGAGGGAAAACGCTTGTTTGCTAATTGTATGTGTGACAAGGAACGAATCTAAGAAAAGGCCGAAAAACAAAGCCAAAAACGACAAACCGTACTCGGAATGGAAAGACTGTGAAAGACACAAATAGCCAAATCGAAGCGAAAAGTCATTCAAGTCAAAAAGTCAACAAAAAAGTAACTGTCAAAGTCAAAGCAACCCAAGTCAACACCCGAGGCCAAAAGTCAAAGAAATATGATTAGGACTGGCATTGTAAATCCCTAAACTTAATATTTAAAGAAGAAAAGAGGAGAAAAGAAAAGAAGGGTGCAAACTGCCAATATGGCAAAGATATACTCCAAGGGCCCAAACTGCCATGTCCATAAACTTATATACACCAAGGACGAGTAATGTAATTGTTGTTATAACTCTTGGGGACTTAATTTGCCAAGTCCCCAAAAGTTATAACAACACAAGGACCATGGTTGCAAGTACTCAACACACTTTGAGGGGCTGACCTTGCCATTTCCACAAACTCGTCCCTGTCACTTTCCTTTTCATAACCTTTTTTCCCGCCCAAATTTCCCCCCAACCATGTCACGGGTTAACTACCCTCCTTTTACCCTGCAACCCAATTCCCCCATGGATAATCATTTCCCCCCCCCCCCTCCACTACCTTTCCCAGCTTAGATTTGCCATGTGGCGAACCAAACCCCAAGACAAATATAAAACCCAATCAAGGGTTAAAACCTGTTCGACTTGGGTTTCAAGAAAAATTGAGGGCCATCTTTGCTTCTACATTGCACTCTCACACAACACTCCCCCTTTTATGTGTGGTTCAAAGAAACACAAGTAAAAAGAAACATGAGAAGTAAGACCTAGTCGAATTTTCCTATAAAAGCAAGTGTAAAGCCATTGTGGCATAGTTAGTTTTTATATGTCATTTTAGTGTAGTTTTTAAAAGTAGTTTAAGTGTTTTTGAGCTAGTATCTTTTATGTATTTGTAATTCTCAGTTTTAATGAAATTACATGATTTTATAATCAGTTTCTAAACCTAATTGGTCTTCTTAAAACTTTAAGCTCTCACATAGTAACCATTGACTAAACTTTTTTTAACAAAATTCAAAAACAAAAAATATGAAAAAGTGAAGCTACTGTTGGAATTGAAAAAGCTTGGATGAATAAGCTAAACATGGATGGCTTATTGGTTTCAGCTTAGTTTGGCTATTATAAGCCAAGGTAGGAATTTAGACTATTAGGTCTTCACAAGATCTTTTTGTGAAAAGACAAAGGTATAATTCTGTCAAATTTTTGCATATTTAACTGTAGCAAATAAGCTTATTTGGCTTATTTTCTTAGCTTACTACTCTTATTATGCTTATTAGTGTGTAAGTTTGCTTGTTAGTAGTTTTCATTTCATTTTTATGCAAAATAGTTAAAACTGCCATTATTAGCTAAATATTTCATAGCTTATTCAAGTGCTTAATTTCTTGCTTTTTTATCATTTTATTTGTCTTAAACGTCGTAAGTATTGTTAGCATTTTAGAAAGTTCATTTAAGATCCAATTTTAAAGTTTTTAACCCACTTTTTAAACTAAGGGGGTGTTTGGGGATAACCAATTCAAAACGGGTAAAAAATGGCTTTAAGTTGGGTTAGGAATATTTAGTGAATTTGACTAAGTGTTAAGCTTATTTAAAGCTTTTTCAAAAGTTTTCAAGGTTCTAAATTGATTTTCAAAGCTTTTCAAAACCCTTGTGTAAACTGTGACTTTTAGAAAACTCCACAAGTGCTTATTTAGTTAAGCACTTGTGGTTTGAGTTTAAGTGTTCAAAAAAGGTGTGTTTAGTTGTAAAAAAAAGCAGTAACAAGCCCCTTGGTCTTTTTACTTTGGTAAGTCAAAATTCACAAAGTCCTTTTGTGGCAGTTTTAAAAAAAAACCCAAAAGACCTTTTTCACCTACAAAATTCATCAAGTAAAAATGATTTTTAGAAAGCTTAAATTGTTGCACAAGCTGTAAGCTAAGGTACAAAATCTGTTTGGCGTAATTTTTGTTTAGAGCTTATTTTGACAGCTTTGTAAAGAGCTGTCACATAAGCCTTGATTTAGCTTAAATCCACGCCCGGTGCAAAGGGAGATTAAGCCTCATTGCTTTGCTTTTAAGTCCTCTAAATCCCATCTCTTGGCTTATTTTAAAAGCTTATAAGCTCTTGTAATAAGCCTATCTAAGTTTCCGACTTAAAAAGCATTATTTGTTGGCTTATTTTTAAGCCAAACGTGGCTTTTGACTGTTTTTAAATTGCCTAGGTGTAGGGACGTGCTTATTTTTTTCTTATGGCTTTTATTACTATGTCAATAACTCATTTTAGCTCTTAATAGCCTTTTAGGGTAGTATAGGTAATTGTTAAGCTTATTTTTCCTCTTGCCTAGCTTATTTGTCCAAACAATAGTTTTCTTTTAGCTTTAAGCTGTATTAAGTTTCTGTCACTCTACAAGCTTTTCCCACTTATTTTGTGTTACACTTATCTTTTCAAGCTTATTTAAGTTTGTTTAGACTCCCGTAACTTACTTAGTCCTAGTCATAGCTTAACGACCACATTCCCAAATGACTTAATCATTTAGCTTTTTAATGCCTTTATAAGCTAAACTGTCACTCGTTTATCTTATTTTTTAAGCCTTACATTTAAAGCTCTTCGTAAAAAGTTGTAGAAGACAAAGTTGTTAAGCCCCACGAGCTTAACAACTTTGCTTCTTTGAGTTTTCGAAAAAAAAAAGGGGAAAGACAAGAGGCCCGGGTGAGCAAGACTCGAACCCGGGACCAATCGATACAGTCCCCTTTTATAACATCACTTACCACTGCGCCCTTGGGTCTTTTTCGTTAAAGACTCAAGGGCTTACATATTTAAGGGTGTTTTAGGCTTTTAAGCTATAAGCTGTTTTGGGCTTATTTTCGGCTTATTTATAAGCCGAATTTTAGGTTTCTTATTTTTCGTAGGATCTTTATAGTATAAAGTATTTTTAGTAAATTTTTCAGAATTTTTCGAAGTAATTTAATATTTTTTATAATTTAATTTCGTTAAAAGTTTAATTAATTCATAAAAAATACAAAAATTACCAAAAAAATATTTTGCTTTTTTAGAAAATTTTCTTTTGTCATATAGTTTGTAGGAAAAATACAAAAATTTCGTAGGGTCATTTTTACAACTTTCCTTATTTAAAGAACGGTCCGGTACGGATTTTGTCTTGACGCTTTTGGGTCTAACGAACATTCGTTTTCGGTCTAGTCTTTTCATTCTTCGTTATGTGGCCCGTAGAAGTAGTTAAGAAGTGAAAAATTCTTACGTAGGTTATTTTTAAAGATTTTAGGTTTTCCCTTTGTTCAGGATTCGTGCTATAATTAAATTCCTATTTCAGCTTAAATTAGTGAATTTTTAGGATTTTCTTTAAACGTTTCTAGTTGTTTATATATATTTTGACTTTTTCAATCTCTCAAATCAATTCCTTCCTTCAAACTTAAATCTCGACTGTATCGATTCACCATACAGCCTCGTTGGGGGATAAACGACCCGGGAACACTCTATACTACTTCTCGGTATCATTGATCTTGTTGATTTTTAGACTAATATATATTTTATATTTTATTATATATTATATATATATAGTGTAAAAACCACCAATCAATTTTTGGCGCCGTTGCCGGGGAGGCTGTGAAACGATTATCGTTACGTTTGTCAGTTTGTGTTTGAATCTTGAAAAATTTTCTTAATTAAAAAAAACATAAAAATAACACAATAATAATTTTTCCATTTCTTTTATTTGTATAATTATCATATAAAAACCATAGATAAAACCAAAAATATAAAAACATTTCCCCAAAAAAAAAAAAAAAAAAAAAGAAATAAAATTCACAAATTGGTAAAATACCAAAATATAATATTCTCAACTGAGGTATTATCATAATAACTTCCGGTGAACTTGTTGGTTCCCAACTCGAACAAAAGATTTAAAAACTTGCCTTTTGTGTCACTTGCGAGGTACGGCTCACCTTTGAAAGTTAAACAAACATAGTAGAGGGTATTAAGAGGGTTGTTCCAACGTACTACAATCCGAAAAGGAGAAATAAGGCTTCGCCTATCCCTCTCCTCCCGCTCCTTTGTGAGTTTTTTCTTTCGAGTAAGCTACCGGAAGCTTGCTGATTTATCAGGTTTACGTGTCCTATCATTTTTGTCCGTTAAAATAAATTGTGAATTAATGGAAAAAACCAAAACTAAATCTTCTTTTCTCGTAACATTTAAATCTTTTCTTATCCATCATAATGTTTATTTCTTTATGACGTCATTCGAGATCGTTTGAATCCGATTTACCGCGATTAAAGAATGCTCGACTTGTGAAGTTATGCACACTTCAAACTGTGGTTGTACGAAAGGAAGTCTTTAGAAAGACAAGATTCTTGTGTCCTAAAACCCACTCTAAGAATTATGTAAGGTGTGCAAGGTGTGGAACCACCGGTTGATGGTCCGTTTTCAAGATGTGCTCTTTTTAACTGAAAGAATTTTATGGAAGAATTGTTTAACAAAACTGTGTGGAAATGAATTTTCAAAAGACTTCCAAAGACACTTCCGAGTCATCCGGACGACAATTACCAACGTGTTAATTGCTCCTCAGAGCCAATCGTTTATAATCACGACCCCCGGTGAAAAATCCTCACCAACCCTCTACACATTTCCAATGTTGTCACGAGTGCTGTGATTCGTTAGATGGAAATCTTTGTCGAAAATGCACTCGTAAGTCTTGTGGAAAAGGTGCTCATTACGTTATAATTGCCCCTCCAGGAGTTCCGATTAGCTCCTATCCGGAACCATTCAAAAATCAAACCAGTGATGACCCTCTACAAAACTTGCAATATTGGCAACAACAATGTTCTGTTCGTCACATGCCAAAATAGTGGTTGCAATGAATACAATGGAGTTTGGGTTTTATTGAAATTGAAAATGGGACACCAATCAATGTTTCACCCCATACACTCTTCAAACGATTCTCCTAGTGTTGCAAACCATCCTCCACAAACCAAACGTCCATAACTCTCGTGAGTAATGTGGTTACGATTTCTCATTACGGTTACGATGTGTCCACCCTCAAGTCCGTTTGTCCACAATCAGGGGGGTGGGGGTCAGGACCCATGTTTCAATCAAAACTTTGATTATTTTCCACAAACTTCACCGAGTTTTCCACAACAATATCTTTGTTGTGAAAATTGCGGGGGTCCTCATGAAACTTACCAATGTCAACCAATGAATGAAGACTATTATCATGAGCAAAATTCTTGCTATGATTTAAATTCATTTGGTTTTGAATAAAGTTCACACCCCCGCAATATACCGTCAATCATCAAATCTTCAATTCCAAATGAGCTTCTCAATTCGCAAAATAAGCTTATGGAACAAATGACAACCTACGTGATTGTTGGTCAAAGTCATACAAAAGAAGGAAAAGAAAAGCGAATCGCGGAAGAACAAGCGGTTAAAGATTGATCTTGAAGATCCCATTTGCTACGATGATGACGATAGCGATACCATGCAATCACACCCGTTTTAAACTACTCAAGAACCCGATAAACCTCCTCTAATATGGGGATGAAAAAAAAAAGCGATCATCTTGGACACTATCCACAACGGGAATCGGTACGATGTAACAAATACTAGTGCTGAGACCTTATCACAATCCCAAGTGAGTCCAAGGGTATTTCCGACAATATGTGTGATGTGCCTCTTTTTGAAAATACCACCCCTCTTAATGCTCTCAATGAACATTCTGAGATTGTTGTCAATTCCAACGATGATAATTCTTCGAGTGATGACTATAAAATTAAAAAAGAAGATTCAACTACGGTGAGATTCGAGTATGTCGATGCATCACCTCCTAATGTTTGAGATCGATACTTAGAGGTGGTGGGGATTGTTTGATCGGAATGTTGGAATGATTAATGATGACATTCTTTTAACAATCAAGACGATATCCTTCGTGAAAAAATGTTTTGAAAATGTCAATCTTCTTATTGCTAAGATCGATGCATATAAGAATAAATCCCACTCCATCTTCCGAAGTTGTTGTTCAAGTCTACCTCCAATATCCTAATCTTTTATGGAGAAGACTAACAACCTTTTTTGATAATTTAAGTACGGAGTCACTCATCGTCTCTCCACCGCGTATCACCCACAAACAAGTGGGCAAGTTGAGGTGTCAAATCGTGGTTTAAAGCGTATTCTTGAGAGAACCGTGGGAGAAAATCGTGCCTCCTGGTCGGACAAACTAGATGATGCTCTATGGGCCTTCCGCACAGCTTACAAAACACCCATCGGGTGCACTCCGTATAAGCTTGTGTATGGAAAGGCATGTCATCTACCGATCGAGTTAGAGCACAAAGCCTACTGGGCCCTCAAGCATACAAATTTTGATGTTCAAACTGCGGGTGATCACAGGAAAGTTCAACTGAATGAACTAAATGAACTTCGTGATCAAGCCTACGAAAACTCTTTAATCTATAAAGAGAAAACCAAGAGGATCCATGATGCTAAGATTAAAAACCGCGTTTTCAACGTTGGTGATCGTGTTCTCCTCTTCAACTCTAGACTGAAGATTTTCTCGGGCAAATTGAAATCCCGTTGGTCCGGACCATTCACCATTGTTCAAGTATTTCCTTATGGCACCGTCGAGTTATCTCAAAACTCCGGGCCCAACTTTAAAGTGAATGGTCATCGTTTGAAACACTACTTTGGAGGGGACATACCAACCGAGGTTGTCCCGGATCTCCAAACGTTCCCCATGGACCAATAAATTCGGGGGACGGGTCAAGCATAGCGACCTTAAACAAGCGCTTCGTGGGAGGCACCCCATGCTTATCAGTAGTAGTAATAAATAAGTGTTTTTGTGTGAGGAGGCTTACATTTTCCATTACCCGTGTTTTGTCCATGTTTTGTGTGCTTTGTGTTGAATGTCCAGGATTTCCCGGATTGTGAAGACTCTCGTGCTCGCAGTATCCACAAGAGTTTCACAGCCTCAGCTTCATTTTGGGAATCCAGTATCCAAATCTAATCGACTAACGCTTTATCTTTTGGCACACTTCATAAACGGCCTTAGATTTACGTAGGTACCGCTTTAAAACATCGAGGACGATGTTTAGTTCTAGTATGGGGGAATCTTCGATTTGATTTTTGCCTGCAGTCGTTGTTATCACGTAATCCCGTTTTTACCACCAAAGTTTTATCCAAAAAAAATGAAAAATTTAAAAAAAAATTTAAAAAATAAAATAAGTGTTTTGTCATAGTTTTGACTTTCCTAATGGGTAGAATGAGAATAATTTTTGACTCGATCGGGCGTGTTGAGCCCTAGCTAGTTCCTCAACTTACCGCTTGTAGGCTAAGCTTTCACGAATTCTATTGCTTCGAATTTTAATAAGGTGAAGAACAAGAAGTGATAGAGTTAAATATAAGTTTATGTGCTGAGCAAGATTCTTCTAAAACTTATATGAGTAACTTGTGGCTTTTTCTCCCATTAGCTTCTAATCCACCTAATCATACGTGCTCAATTCAGTTCAACTAAGTCAATCGATGTTTTTAGAAAAAGCTTCAAATTTGTACTTGATTCTTTTAAACGAGTTTTTTTGTTCTTAAATTCGGAAAGTTAAAATGCCAAAAAAAAAGCATGAATGAAGTATGAATGCAAAAATGCATGAATATTGAAATTTTGCCAATGAAGCATACATTTGATTATATGGAACAAGTAAAAGATGTGTCGTGATATCCCACTCCGCTAACCACGAGGTGGGGGTTCAAACTAAGACATCTTTCTTCTAAGGATTTGGTGTGTTGTGATATCTCACCAGGAAGCGAGGTCTAGGTGAGGGTTCAAACTAGGACACAAATCCTTAGCCATATTAGGAAGAAGGTGTTGATGTGATTCCCCACTACGCTAGCAACGGGGTGGGTTTTCAAACTAAGAACATCGGTCGTTGGTTGTGATATCTTACCAGGGAGCGAGGCCTAGGTAGGTGTTCAAACTAAACAACGCATTCCTAGCTTTAAGAACTTATGATTATAATGATGAAAATGTTGCAAAGTTCTACAGTTCAAATCTCGTTCTTTAAAATCAAGTTACAAGGTCTTAATAAGTTGTTGCTTTGAGTCATGATTCATCTTGAATCACGACTATGAAAATAAGTTGATCTATGGTTGAATTGAAATGAGTACACACATTCATATCATATATTCATGTTGGGAGTTAAAAGTTCACAAGTCATAAGTATGAGTGCTTAGCATTTAGACTTATATTTGACAAATGATCTTGTTTAATTGCTTGGTTTGGATCTAGTGAAAAATCGGGGACGATGAATTTATCCGTCAGGACATCCGTAGATTATTCTATGGACGTTTCTCATTCTATGATCCCAATGTTGATAAAATAAAGGAAGTCAAACAGGTAGTCGAGAAAAGAAAAAGAAAAATCCAAAAATATTAGGGATAGTTAGTGTACAAATAAAAAATGGTGAAAACGGGACTTGTCGAAGCTTTTGATTCTTTAATTTCCCTTGACAAAAACTTTGCTACTTTTCAAAATTAGTAGTCGAGGGAGATTGAGATTCTTAGTTTTCGTAAATGCTTACTTCATAGCATTGCGTGAGGACACGGCAATACCTTAGTATGGGGGATTTTGGTATGTGCTTAAATACACATACCTTTTACCTTTAAAAACAAGCTAAAATAACCAAAAACGGACTTAAAATGCCAAAGATACGCTTGTTTTGCTAATTGTATTGTGCAGGAACGGATAACCAAGAAAAGGACGAAAAACAAAGCTAAAACGACAAAACTGGACTCGGAATGGAAAAGACTGTGAAAGACAAAGCCAAATCAAAGCCGGAAAGTCAATCAAGTCAAAAAGTCAACAGAAAAGTCAACTGGTCAAAGTCAAAGTCAACCCCGGGGCCAAAGTCAAAGAAATATAAGTTTAGGGGCTGAAATTGCCAAACCCTAAACTTATTTATAAAGAAGAAAAGAGGAAAAGAAAAGAGAAGGGTTAATTTTGCAATTTCTCAAAGTAAACAAGTAGGGGGGCAAAACTGCCAACCCCCCTAACTTGTAACTCACTAGGACGAAATTTGCAAAGAGGTTATATAACTATTGGGACTTGTTTTGCCAAGTCCAAAAGTTATTTAACCACAAGGACAAGTGTGAAAATATAACAATAAACTTAGAGGGACTATTTTTGCCAAAGAGTGAAACTTTCACTCTGTAACAGCCTCCAACGTTTTTTCCCGCCCCTTTTTCCCTCTCAAACACACTCACGGGGTGTTTAACCTCCTTTTACCCTGTAAACCCAATTTCCACATGGATAACTCACCTTCCTCCTCCACTACTTTTCCAGCCATAAAGTTCCAATTGGCAAAGTCCCACATCCCCAAGATACAAATTCAACGGTCTTTGAATTGATTTCAAGATTGAAGGCCAAGATTAAGGGGTTTAAACCGTCTCACACAACAAACTCACCTGTGGATGGTGTGTCTACAAACAAGACAACAAAGAGAAAGATGAAAGAAGACCTTGTTTAAGTTTTGCTTTAATTAAGCCTTGTAAGCCATTTGTGGCTAATATTCAGTTTTTATTCCAGTTGTATTCAAGTTTTATTAAGGTGTTATTGTAGTTTAAGGTGTTTTTATTTTTTTTTTTTTTTATGTTATGTTGCTTTTTGCAATTGAAAATTTTAGTTTTAATGAAAATTTAAGTCGTTTTTACTCAATAAGCTCTAAATAAGCTCATTAGAGCTTATTTGCATAATAAGCTTTAATTTAGCTTAAAATAAAAAACCTGGGTTATAAGCCTTCTTTTTAATACTATTTATTTGAGGTCCAATTCATAAAATTCATTGAGTGGTGATCTTGGATGCACTTGGAGAATATGCTCATATATGCTCTTCACATCTGTGATTTATTGTCCTAGGAAAAAGAGGCAAGGGACATTAGGACTGGGTTTTTTTGGACACTCACTCAGAAAAAAGATTGGCCTTGGTCTGAGACAACAAAAATCCAAGGTAACAATCTCATTTCAATTAGCTTAAATTTTTAGACACTAGCTTATTTACTTTCAATATTTGTTAAAACATTAGTTTAGACTTATTATTAGGCTGTTGTAAGTTTTTTATTGCATAATTTTGTCCTACATTAGCTTATTACTTATAAACTGTCATAATAGTGTAAAAAGCTAGTAGAGAAACTAGCTTATTTTTCTTAATAAGCTAGGATTTTTAGTTTTAAAATAGCTTAAGTAGGTTAAATTAAGTAGAAGTAGATAAAAGGTTTTTTAAGTTTTAGCTTAAAAATGGATTTTAACCACTCTTTGGTTTGACAGTTTTTAGATAAAGGGGTGTTTGGCACAGAACAAAAGGTGTTCCAAAAAGGGTTTTGGCATGGGTTAAGGTCACTTAGTCAGTTTAAACACAAGATTTAAGACACTTTAAAGCTGATTTTAAAATATTTTTAGTTGGAAATTGGTTTTCAAAGGTTTTATACAACCTTCTTTGAAAATGTAAGACTTTTAAGTCAACAAGTGCTTATTGGGATAAGCACTTGAGAAATTTGAGATAAGGGTTAAATAAATTGTGTAATTTGTTTGTGTCAAAACCAAGCTGGCCACAACCCTTGGCGTTTTGACTTTGTGACTGTCAAAATCACAAGGTTCTTAGTGCCATCCGTTTTAACATTCCCAAACACCTTTTTCACTTTCAAAAATAAGCCAGCAAAATTAATTTTCAAAAAGCTCAAAAATTGGTTGCACAAGCCCTTTTTTGCGGTTTTTTTTATGACTCAATCTGTTTGGACTTAATTGTGATTTTAGAGCTTATTTGACAGCTTAAAATAAGCTGTCAAATAAGCCCTTGAGCTTTGCCTTAAAGTTCCCCTGGTGCAAAAGGGGAACTTTAGGCTCATTGTTCTCAGCCATTAAGCTCACTTAAGCCCAAGTATTTGGCTTATTTTAAGAGCTTATAAGCCCTAGTATAAGTTCTCAAAGTTTGAGCCCTTGAAGAGCTTATTTGGTTGCTTATTTTTAAGCCCAAACATGCCTCTTGGCTGTTTTAGCACCACTTTAGGCTGAGGGATTGCTTATTTTTCACTTTGGCTTATTGAGCTTATCCCATAAGCTCAAATTGTGTCCAAGTAGCTTTTAGGTTAAGATTAGATAGTTAGTGTGCTTATTTCCCTTTTTTTTAGCTTATTTGAATGTCCAAGTTTATCATTTTAACCTCTTAAGCTTTGGTTAAGCTTTTCTGTCCATAAGCTTCCCACAGCTTATTTAGCCTAGCTTTTCCTTTTCTATTTTAAGCTCACTTTAACTTTAGTTTAGACTTTTAGTTAATTAGTTCCTTGTCTTCGCTTAATTTAACCATAAGTCTGAATGTCTTAGCTCTTTTTTTAGCTTTTAAGCCACAAAGTCTGCTGTCAACTTTAGGCTTATTTTCTAGCTTATTCTTTTGTCAAAAGCTGAAAGTTGCTTTTTATTAATGTTGTTTTAAATTAAGATGGGTTAATTAAGTTTGTTAGTTTTAAGTTTTGGCTAAAAATCACTTTTTAATAAGCTAAAAAAATAAGCCAAGCGTAGGGTCTGTTTTGTCATATTTTCATAGTATAGGTGGCACCGTTTCATTGTAGTGTAAATCACAACATTTTGGCGCTACCCTTTACTTTTTGTATTTATTACACTTTTACCCTAGAGTTTAAAAAAATAAAATAAAAAGGGGAAGATTACTTGGTCGGGTGAGCACGAGCGAACCCGGGGAACAAGAATACATCCCCTTTATCCACACACACTTAACACTGCGCCCTTGGGTCGTTTTCGTTATAGACCGTAAGTGCTTAGTATTTTAGGGTGTTTTTCCCCTTTAAAGCTTAATAAGTGTTCGGCTTATTTGGGGGGATTATTTCCAAGTTCTTATTTTGTTTGTTAGTTTTCGTAGAACTCTATTTTGTATAAAGTATTTTTTGTAATATTTTTTCAGAAATTTTTTAGTAAAGTTTAGTTATTTTTTATAAAACAATTTTTTAAACTTTTTTTTTTAGTTAAAAGTATATTTTAAATTCATAAAAAAATCAAAATTATCAAAAAAAATATTTTGCTTTTTTAGGAAAATTTCTTTTGTCATCTAGTTTGTAGGAAAAATTATAATAAGTTTTGTTTAGGGTCATTTTTATAACTTTCCTTTTTAAAAAACGGGTCCGGGGGTACGGGGTTTCTGTTTTTGCTCGTCTTTTGGGTTCAAACGAACTCGTTTGTTGGTCTAGTATTTTTCATTCTTCGTTATTTGACCCGTTTAGAGTAGTTTAGAAAGTTTGAAAAAGTTTCCGTAGGGTTATTTTTAAAGATTTTAGGTTTTCCCCTTTGGTCCGGTATTTGGCCTTCGTATTCTCGTTTTTAATTTCGTATTTTTAGGTTTTTCTTTAAACGTTTTAGTCCGTTATTGTTTAATTTGACTTTTTCAACTTTCCCACAACTCATTCCTTCCTTCAAAATCAAATTTTCGATGTATCGATTTAATTTCAGCTCGTTGGGTCTTTACGACCGGGAAGCTCTATTTTCGGTTATCATTGAACTCTGCTTTTTGATATTTTTACTATATTATTTGTATTTTATTATATTATATTTATATATTTTTATGTTATATTCAGAGCGGATCAGTGGTTTGACAGAGCAAGAGAAAAGTACTGAAGAGAAAGTTGAAAGTACTGCTGGGCAAATAAAGGTACTGAAGATCAAACTAAGGAAGAAAATTGCTACTCAAGCCTCTCAAACATCCACTCAAACAACTCTTCTATGAGATTTGGTGGTTGATTGAAAAAAATAGCTACACTTCTCCTCAACATGAGTCAAGCCAAAGCTGCTTCTAAAGAAAAAGAGAAAGGTGTAGAGTTGAAGGATGTTGAAGAAATTGATAGACCTAGGCCTACTTCTACAAGATCACTTCTCACATTGAAGCCTCTTCCAAAGATTGATCCAAAAAGACAAAGGGCAAGAAAGAAGATGATGAGGAGGATGAATCTGAAGTGAGATGATGATATTCCTTAAGCTTGTTAGAAATTCAAACAGCTTGAGAGCTGATGAAGAAATGGTAGGAAAATTCATGAAGATGGGAGCAGAAGAAGAAGAAACAAGATTGCTGAAGAGAAAAAGCAGGTCAAATGAGCTTCATTAAAAACTTTGATGATATAAAAGGCAAGAATTGAGCAGAATAATTCTGCTGAGAGTCAAGAGCAAGAAAGAGAGCAGTTCACAATAGAAGAAAGAGCAAAGTTCCTTCATGATACAATTGCTGCTCAAAGAAAATTCCTTGCTCAACAAAGATCAAAGGGCCATCAGAACAGACCTCCAACCAAGATCAATTAAGAAATTCAGTGATGACTACTTAATGCATGTGGGGAACTTCAAACATTCTGAGTTGTAAGAGTAGAAGTTTCGAAGGAGCATACAAGCATGTATGAAAGATAAAAAGGTCAGATGAAGATATCATTGCTATTGGGTCTGTTGAACGATGGATAGATGTTCAAAGATAAATAGAAAGATTCCTCTAAGGAGAAGGAGATAAGCAGAATCTAAAGAAGAAGTCAAGGAAGAGGCTAAGGAGAAGAGAATTACATAGAAAGTGAAAGCACGCGTATATGGAAAAGATGAAGTCAAGAAAAAGAAGATTTAAAACAAGGATACTTTCTCAAGATGACGATCTGACATTGAGAAAGAGAATGATGAGCTGAGATTGTGCTTGACAATAGCTCCAGATGAGGACAAGGAAGTAGATTATGAAATACTTGACAGATGTATCGATATCATTGGACTGGGAAGATTTGAGAATCTTGGCACTAAACCACAGTTTGATGAATCTAAAAGATCAGAAGAGATTAATATGAATGTGGTAACAAGAAGTAATGGTCAAAAGAGATGCTTCAGCACATTGATGAGAGTGCTTTCAGTAAATGTTTGACAGAGAAAGACTTAGATGCTGTATACTAAACTTGTGAGGGAAATTATCAAGCTAAGTTCTCCTGAAGGTTTTGATAAAGTTCTTTGGGGAGATTTAATAGTTATGTTCAATCCAGATGAACAAGATGAGTTTTGGAACTCACAGCATGAATGGAAAGTAGTCAGTTGGAAGCTGCATAGTTCTTCAGGGTAACACTCTTTGATGAATGATGATAGGATTAGTCGTTCACATGCTAATGAGAGAAGTATCCTTTAGAAAAAGGAAATACTGATGGCACAAATGCTAAAGCTAAAATTAGAGTCTGAAGAAGAAAGTACTATGGCATTGGAATTGATACGATTTATCAAGAAGGTACTTGCTGATTTAGAATCTAAAGAATAAGACTGATGGAAATGAGAAGGGATTGAGTGTTGGCTAACCACCACACAATAAATGGTTATCAATTCACCATGCTTAACAAGCATAAGAATTGGCTAGTCCACAAGCAAACGGCTTGAGGTAAAGACTTCTCAAATCCGTTTATGGTTTACAATTTACCAAAAATTGTAGGGTTCTCAACTCACCTTGCTTCTTGGTGAAGAGTTGGCTAGTCCAAGATCAAACAGTTCTTGGTAAAGACTACTCAAATCTGTTGATAGCTGATAGTTTGCTAAAAACTATATGGTTTATCAATGCACCATGTTATGACAATGAAGCATTGGCTAGTCCAAACACAAACGGTATTTGGTAAAGACAAATCAAATCCGTTGATGGTTGACAGTTTACCAAAAACTGTATGGTAATTAACTCACCATATTCTTAGATAAAGAGTTATCTATCCCAGAGCAAACGGCTACTGGTAAAGGAACATCAAATCCGTTAATGGCTGGTAGTTTACCAAAAACTACAAAGCCAACTTAGTTGGATTGTAGGTAACAAGATGTTGCTGAGTAGCTGAAAAGATGTTGCTGAATTGCTGAAAAGACAAGGTTGCTGCTAAAGAAGGATAGAGTGTACAAGATTAAGAAATGATAAAGAATGTTTGGATACATTCCTTGTGCGTTTTAAAAGAAGTTAAAAGGATTTGAAGAAAACATGATATGTTAAAATATGTTTAACATTCATGTTTTAAGGGAGGATTGTTCAGGTTTAATGTTTCTTAACTTAGTATGGACAGTACAAAATAGTTAGTACTGACGGTTAAAACTTAGTACCGAGTACAAAGTATTAAGTAATGTTTAGTTGATAATACGTTTGTGGAAAGTTTGTTAGTTCCGTTGAGAAGATTATTTAAAAGATTATTTATGTGATTTTTAGAAAAAAGATATGTAAGCCTTTTAGGGTTATCCTTAGTATATAAAAGGATCACCTTTTGGCATAGTCAGAGGGACATAGAGCATCACAGACGAATACACAAGCTTAGCAAATAATATACAATATCATAGTTAGAAATCTGTAATCCTCAAGAACACATTAATAAAGTTGTTATCATTAACAAAAAGGTCTAATAATCAAAATGTTAATACTGGTAGACAAACTGTTAATACTGGTAGGCAAAATGTTAATACTGTCAGGGCAAGGGGATTTAATGTTGTTAAGCCCTCAGCATGTTGGGTTTGGAAACCCATCAAACCCAATGGTGCATCACTGGTTTTCAACAAATATAATTACATTGATGCACGAGGCAGATCCAAGTCAGTAATGGCTTGGGTCCCCAAAGATAACTAACTTCATAAGTTTTGTGTGCAGAGCAATTCACAGCTAAATGATAAAGGATTTGTTGATAGTGGATGCTCAAGGCACATGTCTGGAAACATAGCCCATCTTTCAGATTTCAAAGACTTTGATGGAGGTTATGTTACTTTTGGTGGAGGAGCAAATGGAGGCAGAATTACTGGCAAAGGTACTATTAAAACTGATAAACTTGATTTTGATGATGTATACTTTGTCAAAGAGTTAAAGTTCAACCTCTTTAGTGTCTCACAGATGTGTGACAAAAAGAACTATGTTCTTTTTACTGATTCTGAATGTCTTGTTCTATCTCCTAATTTTAAGTTGCCTGATGAAAATCAGATACTTCTTAAAATTCCTAGACAGGATAACATGTACAGTTTTGATATGAAAAACATAGTTCCTAAAGATGGTTTAACTTGTCTAGTTGCAAAGGCTACATCTGAGGAATCAATGCTATGGCATAGAAGGCTTGGTCATGTCAATTTTAAGAATATTAATAAACTTGTCAAAGAAAATCTTGTAAGAGATTTGCCTTTAAAAAGATTTGAGAATGACCAAACTTGTGTTGCCTGTCTTAAAGGCAAGCAACATAGAGCCTCTTGTAAGACCAAGGCCTTTAATCCCATTACTAAGCCATTGTTTATGCTGCATATGGATCTCTTTGGTCTAACTTTTGTTAGTAGTCTAATGCATAAAAAATACTGCTTGGTAGTCACTGATGATTATAGTATATTTTCATGGGTTTTCTTTTTAAAATCTAAGGATGAAACAAGTGAGATCCTTAAAAACTTTATCAAAGAGATAAAAAAACCTAGTGGATAAGAAAGTAAAAATAATCAGAAGTGATAATGGGACAGAGTTTAAAAACAAAGTGATAGATGAGTTATGTAGGGAAAACGGTATCAAAAGAGAATATAGTGTAGCAAGGACACCTCAGCAAAATAGTATTGCTGAAAGGAAGAATAGGACTCTCATTGAGGCTGCTAGAACAATGTTAGCTGACTCTAAGTTACCTACAACATTTTGGGCAGAAGTTGTTTCTACTGCTTGCTATGTACAGAATAGGGTCTTAATAGTCAAGCCTCATAACAAGACTCCTTATGAACTCTTTAGAGGTATTAAACCAGCTATAGGCTTCATGAAACCATTTGGATGTCATGTTACTATTCTCAATACCTTAGATAAGTTGGGCAAGTTTGATGGAAAAAGTGATGAAGGTTTCTTTGTTGGATATTCCTTAAGTAGCAAAGCTTTTAGGGTATACAACATTAGAACCAGAAAAGTTCAGGAAAACTTGCATATTGGGTTCTTAGAGAATAAGCCTATGATAGAAGGAAATGGTCCAAAGTGGCTGTTTGATCTTGATTCTCTAACTCAATCAATGAATTATGTACCAGTGGTTGCAGGGACTTTTTCTAATGATTTTGCAGGTATACAAGGAGTTTCTGAGTCTAGCACATCTTCTCAACAAGATCAAGATTGGATTGCAATGCCAATTTGGAAGGATGCTTCATATTTTGGTGATGCTTCACCAAATATTGTTGATGATGCTCAAATAGAAGATAAAGATGAGTTACATGATGAAGATGATGCTACAGAAGAGTCTCATGATGGTAGCAGTCTTCAGAATAATGGTACTGCTGATCAACAAGTTAAGACTGCCAGGCCAGAAGTTAATACTGGTAGTAGAGAAGTTAGTACTGCTCTCCCTGAAGTTAATACTGCTACTTCTGAAGACTTGGTAGGACCTAGTCATGCATCTGAAGACACACAAGTAGAGGACCAAGAGGTTGAAATAGGGAACATTCCACAAACTTATGCAGTACCTACCACTCCTCACACAAGAATTCACAAAGATCACCCAATTCAACATGTGATTGGTGATGTGCAGTCATCTGTTCAAACAAGAAGAATGACAACTTCTTACTCTGAACAAGGATTTCTTAGTGCTATATATGAAGGGAAGACTCATCAGGCTCTTCATACATGTCTTTTTGCTTTTTTTGTTTCCTCTCTAGGAGAAACCAAAAGAGTTTCTAAAGCTCTTAGTGATCCAGCATGGGTAGAAGCAATGCAGGAGGAACTTCTATAGTTCAAACTGCAAAAGGTCTGGATTCTTGTGGATTTACCTAAAGGTCATAGAGCAATTGGTACAAAGTGGGTATACAGAAACAAGAAAGATGAAAGGGGGATTGTCATCAGAAACAAAGCAAGACTTGTTGCTCAAGGACATACTCAAGAAGAGGGATAGATAGACCTATGATGAAGTCTTTGCACTTGTGGCTAGAATTGAGGAATAAGAATGTTCCTAGCTTAGGCTTCCTCATATGGGATTTAATGGTCTCCAAATGGATGTTAAAAAGGTTTCCTGTCTTTTGGTCAGATTGAAGAGGATGGTTATATGTATCGTCATCTAACACTCTACCCAGGTTGGAGAATCTGGCTCCCATCCTGATAAAGTCTATAAGGTAGTGAAAGCATTATATGGCCTGCAACCAAGCACAAGAGCTTGGTATGACACTTTGGCCAATTATCTTTTGTGCAATGGTTTTTTTCAAAGAGGTAACGATGACCAAACATTTAATTCCATCAAGAGGACAAATAGGGACATATCTTGCTTGGTCAAATATATGTGAGATAACATTATCTTTGGATCTTCAAAGAAGGAGTTATGTGATGAGTTTGAAAGCTAAATGAAAGGATAAGTATTCAAATGAGTTCTATGGGGAGAAACTTTACTTTCTTTTTGGGTTTACTGTTCAAAGAAAAGAAAGGCATTTTTTTTTTTTTTTTTTTTTTATCAGTCAAGTTAAATATTGTCAATGAGATTTTGAGAAAGTTCAACTACCACGATGTGAAGTCTGCCTCTACTCCCAACAGATTTAGAAAAGGGCCTTTCTTGGTTCAAGATGGAGATGCTGCTGATGTTGATGTACATCTTTAAGTTCTATGATAGGATGCTTTGATTGTACCGTACAGCATCCAGGCCAGATATCATTGTTTGCAGTTTTTGTTGCATGTGCAAGGTTTCAAGTTTCTCTAAAGACCATCCCCATCTCTTAGTTGTTAGAGATTCTTGTGATACTTAAGGAAAACCATCTGTGGACTTTGGTATTCTAAGACTACTCCCATTAGAATAGTTTGCTTACACTGACAGTGACTATGTTGGAGCTACACAAGATAGGAAGTCCACTACTGGAGGTTGTCAGTTTTTGGGAAATAGACTGATCTCTTAGCAATGCAAGAAACAAACTGTAGTTGCCACTTCTACAACTGAGGCTGAATATGTGGCTGCTGGCAAGTTGTTGTGACAGGTTTCTCTGGATACAAAAATCAACTGCTGGACTATAGGTTATAATTCATGATTACTGTTATTTATTATGGACAATAATAGTACTATCTGCATAATAGAAAATCCGTATAAGTTCAACATTCTAAAAAACAAAACATATAGAGATTATTGGCATCATTTTATAACGAGAACTGCATCAATGCTAAAAAGTTGATTCAAATGGTTAAAATTGACACTGAACATAATATGGCAGATCTTTTTACAAAAGGTTTTGATGCTGGTAGATTTTAGTACTTGGTCTCAAGTATTGGAATGCTAAATCCTTAAATGCCTAAATCTCTAGTTGTTGTAAGGTTTGTTGCATATTAGTACTGTTAGGTTTTCTTTGTCAATTAATACTGCTAGTTATCATTAGTACTGCTAGTTATATTTAAGACTTTGTAAAAACTGTTACTTATAGTTAGTACTGCTAGTTATTTCTAATGTTAATCCTGTTAGTCAAACTTAATACTGCTAACAATAAAAATGGTTAGGACTATGTTTTTCTTGTTTTTGAGCTAACTTTTTCAGGATAAACAATGAAGTCTGGTTACTCAAAGATGTATAATTTAAGGGGAGGCATCTTGTGTTTGTTGAATGTTCTTTAAAGTGTTGGTTTTAATACCACACCACAAATGGTCATCAGTTCACCATGTATTATAGACATCAAGAATTGGCTAGTCCAGAGCAAATGGCTCCTGGTAAAGACTTCTCAAATCTATTGATAGTTGATAGTTTACTCAAAACTATATGGTTATCAATGCACCATGTTTTACAATAAAGCATTGGCTAGTCCAAAGCAAACGGCTTTTGGTAAAGATAACTCAAATCCGTTGATGGCTGATAGTTTGCCAAAAACTATATCTTGTGTATGTATGTGAGATAAAAGAATAGAGAGAATTGGTGAGATGAAAAATAGACAGAGAGATGTGTGAAAAACAGACAGAGTGAAAAAGTGAGATAAAAGAATTGAGAGATGATATGTGAGCTTAAAAACAGAAAGAGAGATTGTGTGAAGCTATCCTTTTGATGATACAACAAGCTTGGGATTTGTACTGCTATTGTTGGAGAAGTTAATACTGCTAGGCTTATTTTAGTACTGCTAGACCAAAATTAGTACTGGTAGATGACTGTTAGTACTGTTTGTGTCATAACAGAAATTCATTAATTAAAAGAGCTGTTACGATATTTCTGCTAAAAAACCTAGGCTATAGGGTTTGACTAATTGGACTTTCATGATCTTTCTATAAATTAGCTTAATTTCTTTTTGATAAAATCAAATCTCTTTTAGTCGGTCAAACAATATTCCTAAGTTATCTCTTTAAAATAGCAATTAACTCTCTCCAGCATTCATACTTTCATAAACGATCATATACCACACGATTACTCACAATTTTATTCATGGCACATTTAGAATTTTGTGATAAACACAATATGGCTGCGTTTTTAAAGAAATCTATAGGGAGTGAAGGGTTTCATCAAGTCATTGATTTCCTAACTTATAGTCACATTAGATATGCTCTCACCAAGAAGCCAGCAGTTTATGTGTCTTTTATCAAACAATTTTGGAGGACTGCTAAAGCTACTACTGATGATAATGGAGAACTCGAGATTACTGCTACCATTGATGGTCACTCAAAAACTATCACTGAAGCATCTTTACGAACACATCTCAAGTTAGAAGATCATGATGGTATTACTTCTATTCCCAACTCAGAGATTTTTGAGCAGTTGGCACTCATGGGATATCACACGGACTCAGATAAGTTAACTTTTCAAAAGGGTGCTTTTTCACCTCAATGGAGGTTTCTTATCCACACTATTCTTCATTATCTTAGTCCAAAGAAGACTGCTTGGGAGTAGTTTAGTAGTAACATTGCAACTGCTGTCATCTGTTTAGCCACCAATAGGACATATAATTTTTCTAAGTTGATTTTT
>BQNB010080724.1:0-12043 GCA_026074375.1 Tanacetum coccineum
ACATCTACAAACATTCCTTGTCTTCCGACAAATGGATTGAATAGTTCATGATAGGATTCCCATGAATCCTTATCCTTAATGCTTTCTACCTTGAAGACCTTGAAGGAACTCATTTAAAGTCTAAGGTACATCTTACTTTCCAATCTCGTAGAACATAGCAGTATTCTTATATAAATACACTACGGTACTATATAATCATATTTTTAGTCTTAGAATATATTATAGTCATTAGAAATATCATTTTTTTGGGCTTCTAGATTTAAAGAACTAGTTCACTATGAACTATTCTTTCTCATAGTCTATCGACATACTTTTATGAAATAGAAATCTTGTATGACTACGTATAGCGAACTCACGTGGATGAAGAAGAGTGAGCTAGTGGTTAACAATTAACATAGAAGTAGGCTTAGTCTCGCGAAGATCATCAAAACACAATGGATGAAACAAACTCCCTTCGACCTTGACGTTTGTCTAGGCTACGTATCTAACATCATCTACGTCTATCAGAATCGTCTTGTCAAAATTCTCAACATTCGTCCTATCATTTCATTATCTTCGTTATCCACTCTCGTCCCACTTTAAATCAAGTCAATTAATTTTTTTATCCGAAGAAATTTAATTAATTCCTCTTCCTTGCAAGAAATCTCATCTCTAATTAACCTCTCAAATTGACGTCTTGATTATCTCGTCCAAAATAGTCAAAGAAACTTTTTAATTAAACAAAGAGTTAATTAAAAATTATCAATATTCATTCTCATAAAAACTGGCAAAAAATCAAAGAAATTTTTTTTCTCAGAGGGCGGCCCCCTTTAAATTAAGGGGACCGGCCGTGTAAAATGGGCGGCCCCCTTAATGAATTAAGGGGACCGCCTATCTGAAAAATCTAAACAACCCCATGCTATCGAATTTTATATACCAAACACATCACTCTCTCTTTTCTCGCTCACTTCAAAATGATATATTCTTTTGTCAAGGAAAAGTTAGATTCAAATCTAATACTCCTCAAAGTAGGATTGATAACTTAAATATTTCATTTGAAATATTCAAGTATCTTTAACATACAATCGCAAACATTAAAGGTCATATCCGAAAATTCATATTCAAGCCTTTTAACAACATATGTTAAAATGCTTTTCCAAAAGCTAAAAACTAACATCAACCGTCATGTGACAATGATCTTACAAGTTTTTACATAAGTGATTCGTAGCTTCTCTTATATACACATCCTAAGACTAAGTACTTTCACTTCCGTTAGTCTTTTCATCCCCTTAGGAATGTCACGATGTTTTATCACCATGTGAGCCATTTAACTGCTTACGTCTAGGTGTAGGAATGATGAAACAAATTGATTAAGTTTTCAGCGTAATAAAGAAATCATCAATGAACCATTTGTCAAAAATCTGAGAAATTTTTTTCTCAACAGGTGGTGGGCCACACCACACTTTAATAAATTCATAAAGGGTGGTCCCCTTTTAATTTTTAAGGGGACCTCCCAGACTTTAGGGGACCACCACGCTGACTGACATTTTTTTTCTCTTTATGTCTAGGTTTTTATTTTATACAAAAACCAAGTAATTGGGAAAAATTTAAAAGGCAAACTTTACATTTTTTCTATCTAAATGCATATCTCATTATACATATATACAATAGTCCCAATTTATTATTTTCTAAAAGGGTCTTTCTCACAACTAGGAGCACATGAAAATCAATTTTCACATATTGTTGAGATATGCTAAAAACATTTTTTTAACATGCATAAAGATCTCTAACTTGTTGTTAAAGTATATAATCTTATATATATTTTTGACACACTTGATTGAATCAAGGAGTACTTGAACTATTTCTTAGGTTTTACGTTTATTAGAGTCGAAATAATTCTTACTCCACATTTGTTGCATTCAGGCACACACTAGGATTTCAACATAAATCTCATTTGATGATATTGAAACCTATTTTCCAATTAATATATCTTTCTGTTATACTACCCTAATAGATTGTCTTAATATTGATATGTTCCTTTAATTGCTTTCTTGGATGATCCTCAATTACAAATATAGATAATTGATTGCTACTTGCTATATGAAATGATTTTGTTCTTAGTATAAACTAGGCCTTTGCATGCTCACTTAGTAAAAGCCATAATTTTACAACAACACTAATTAAACTTGTGAAAATTCTTATGTGTTGCTCATCTTAGGTCTTAGTATTATTTCACACATGTTTGTTTGCCAAACATTATGTGAAATAGTTCTAATTTATACTTGTTCAAACTAGGTATTTGCATGATTACTTGCTAAATGCTATTGTCATAGAAAGTTGGACTTGCTTCAAAATTGATCTCCAAAACAAGACCTTTCTTAAAGATTTCTGAACAAAACCCCATTTTTTGGTCGTCTGAAATTTTTCAGATGGGTGGCCCCCTTAATTCATAAAGGCGGCCCCCTTATATTTAAGGGGACCGCCCACCTATTTAAGGGGACCACCCTCTGATTCACAGATTTTTCACTGTTTTCTTTCCCCTCTTCTACCTAGCCACACCTACTGTTTCCCAAAATTCCTAAACATCTCTTGGACTTGTTATTTTAACAATGTTCATCCACCCTAAATTGAACCTTTCTCCAATTATAAATACATTCTCATCCTCGCCATCATCACCACAAGCATCTTCACTAATGACATCTCCTAACAAACCCAAATCCAACCTATTTGGAGAAAGAAATTGAACACTTGCGACATATCAAGTGAGAACAATGTTAACTCACCTACACCAATACCCAAATCACACTCTACTCTTTATGATTCATCTCAAGAGATCAATCCTTCTACTCAAGCAAACCATAACTCAATTCCATTTAGTGACATTTGTGTCACAAATGATGAAGTTACTCCCATATTACCACAAGTTGTTAATCCACCTCCACTCACACAAACCAATTCACATGTTGCTAGTATGATTCATACTCAAACTCAAGGTGATAACCAAACTCAACTTACTCCAACTCCATCTCCAAGTAGGGAAAGACTTGTTGATGAAATTAATCAACTTTAAGACTTATCAAGTCTTCTAGCATGCATCTTGCACAACAAAACATATCACCCTCTTCACCTTACTTACCAAACCTTCCTCACACCATCAGTTTACAACAAGTTGACACCTATGTTGGCTATTGTCCTTGTTGCCGATTGAGTATCTCCTTACTAGGCCACAACCTTCACCTCAAGTCCAATGTGACTACCCTCCAACAACCACCTCCGCTCCAAACTCTCCATCAACAACCAACTAATCACATCTTATGCCTACTTTTCTTGCTTTCAAATCATCGTCCAATTTTTTTTTTTTTGTCGCAAGCAAGTCAAAAGTTCTTTTATGGCAACTAAGGATATTTCTTCTAGTTTAATATATGTTCGTATATGCTTCAAAGCATATATTGATATAATGCATGAGTGTGTTTTACATACGACAATCTCTTTAATCAATGATGATCTTTTGACTAATTATTGATTACTTGTTTTTATGGCGATTATAATAACAAAATGTTGCAATATTTTTCCTTTGTAACCATGTAACTTGTACATATAAGAATATAATTGTCTTGTGCTTCTAACTTTTTTTGTACAAAGGTTACCATAATCTCGAATTCATTGGTGCCCACGACCAAGGGAGGCACACAGTCAAGTGGGGAGCTTTGATGGCCGTCGATTTTAACTAACATCACTCGACGAGGCTTTTTGATTCTACAAAAAGGAAGAGAAATGGACAAAACTCACTATACTTATTAAAAAAATAATTTTACATTTAATGATTTTAAATTTGTAATCATCAAAAGGGGAGATGTTGATATAAAATAAATGCCTAAAAACATTATAAATAATTTTTCACATCTGTTACGTTTTGAGAATCACAAAATATAAAAACGTTCAATTTAAAATTAAACGTAACAAGTATATTATAGTAAATTTTTTCATGTTCGAAAATTATATCACTAAAGGTATAAATACCACAAATGCTTAATGCTTTTATGATCACAAGGAAATTTTTATTCCAACCTCACACTTTTATAAATGTTGTAAAATATTTTTATAAACCTTACAAAACATTTCTAAAATTCAAAGAAATGTTTTTATATTCAAAATGAAACATATAGAGTTTCAAATTTTTGAACAAAACGGCATGGAAAAGTTCCAGAAAATTCCTCATACACAAAAGACAAACTGGGGAGCGCCTAGTCTAGGACGGCCCCCTTAAATACACGGGCGGCCCCTTTAAAATTAAGGGGACCGCCCACCTATTTAAGGGGACCGCCCATAGGTAGACGCTCCTCCAGTTTGTCCTATATCAATACATGACATTTTATTTCCCCCCACAATTTTCTCACCTTTATCACTCTATTCTTTCTGTTCAAAACAACCCACATATCCTCACAAAATCTTTGATCAATTATCATAAAGCTTTGTTTCCAAGTGACCCCAGCTTAAATCCTCAAGTGCAAGAGAAGAATACATTCCATCAACAAGTGAAGAAAGTATTACACCCCCCAGTGTATAATGCAATCATGTTTGTGCATCGATAATTATTAATTGTAAACCTATGTTGTATAACTTCAAAATGTTTGTGTAGTTGTTAGGTTTTGGTTGCATTGTGTGTGAGTATAGTTTAGATCTTGGTGGATACTACCAGTAGTGTTTAGATCTTTGTAATAAAAAGTATGTGGTAAATGTGAAGCCGAGAAAGTTTGGAAGAAGTCATGAAGTTGTGAAGAAGTAGTGAAAGAATGTGAATCCTGAACTAGTCATGAAGATTGTTTTGTGCAAATTGGTTCTAGCAAAGAGTTAGAACTCAACATTTAGCTTTGTGTTTTTTGATATAATCAAGAGTAAGCAACGTTGTGTAACGTTTTCTCCGCCATAAGGGAGTTTGTTGACATATGAAGAAAACTCCTCGAGTTTGGTGCTTCGAGGAGTGAGTAGGCCGAAGAGAAGCTTCAGTAACCAAACCACTATAAATCCTTGTGTTGAGGTTTGAACTTTTTCAACTCTTATCTCTTATTCCTTTATTTGCTCTCACTTATTTAAATTGTTTTCATATTGTGCAAGTAAATGAATTCACTAAAAAAGTCGACTCATTGTTTTACAAACCAAAATAAACCTTAAATTAAAAAGCGGTAAACTATTCAACCCCCCTTCTAGTTTTCCACAGGCTTCACCGAGTAGCTCCAGGTGTCTCAAGGTCATGCTAGAGCTAAAATCAGTGTCTTGAAATGCAATTGCGATAACAGTAAAAAATGCTCCCACATTCTTTTGTTACTTACTGTTAGTTTCTGTAATACAGAGTTTTGTATTCCATAATTTGTACAATTCTTCTTCTTGATACCACGAACAACAGGCGGGTCTCCAATTTCTAGCACAGACAAGCCAATTGGAAAGCAACAGTTTATCGGTGGTTTTGGAGAAGAAGATGCTCAGTATTCACCACCACACAGACTAACCATCGATGAGATTCCCGGTGTCATCATAGACTTTCAAATGGCTGACAAAAATGCCATAGAAGCAGGTTTTGACAGCGTCGAAATTCATGGAGCAAACGGCTACTTAGTTGATCAGTTCAAGAAATATCAAGTCAATGACTGCGGCTAGGATCCCTTGCTGCTCTGGCTTGCTCCCTTGCTGGACTGCGGCTACGTTCCCATGGTTGCAGAGGACTTGGACTCCTTGACCCGTTGTAGGGCAGAGACGTGTTGTCCACAAGAAGACTCCTTGGAGGTGGTGAACGCCCTCTAGCAGGAGGCGATCGTGAGTACGACCTTTCTCGACTAGCCTCTTTTCTCCAGGTGAAATAGACCTATAAAAACATGTAAACAAAGTATAAAGTTTAACAAGCTTAAATACATCAAAAAATAACACTCGGTACATGATAAAGTTAGTTGTAAAATATACCTGACATGTTGCTTTCTCTTTAGGGGAGGAGAGTACTCACGGCTATTGGATCGTGATCGAGCATTGCGTGGAGGAGGAGAGCGAGAGTAGCGTGGAGGTGGTGAGCGTGAATAACATGGTGGTGGTGACCTCCTGTGATCATTAAACCTGCCGTTGTCGCCTCTGCATCCAGTAGCATATTCAATGCATCAGATAACTAAACTTTTGCGCAACACAAAAAGTTATATAAAATACTCACTTTATGATATTACTATAACCTTTCTTGTAATGCACATTATAGTGAGTAGTTTTATTTGCATTCCTTTGTCCGCATGTCAGTTGGCTTCTAGTGGTTCTCCTCTGCAAAGACAACAGTCAGCTGCCGGCCCCGAAGAACCTGACCATCCATATGATATTTTGCTTCTGCAACATCAGCAGGTTCTAGAAACTGAACAAACCCAAACCCTCTTGGCTCCCTGCAAATAATACATATAATTAATAAAAAAGTAGATTTTGACCCGGATATTTGATTGGGCTGTTTGTAAATCTCAAAAGTAGTGATCTCCGCTTGATTTATCAACAATCATTTGGAAATTTTCAAAAAGCATTAATCAAGTACCGTTTTAGTGCTACAAAATTTTCAAGCCGCCCGTGATAGTAAAGTTGAATAAACGAAGAACTAGTAGTAATTTGAAAGGTGGTTGTATGGCAGATAAAGCAAGCTCGTAGCTGCTGACCTTCGAATTTGGTTATTAATATGACTTGAAATTCTTCAAGACTTGAAAAATCTCGACATCAATTTCCTTCTTATCTTCACACTACTCATGAACAAAACTCTTAAGCTCTTAATACTTGATTGCTCTTATTACTTGATTGCTCATATTACTTGAATTGCTCTTACTCTTAATACTCGATTGATCTCTTCAAAACTTTTACCACATTTCACTGTGAACTCTCAACACCTTAAAACCCAATTGGAGACATAATAACACGGTGTGATCAAATTTACTGAATCGTAAAGGTAAGCCAGCATTATTAGTATTAGAAATCATTTTTTTATCTTTTCGGAATGAAGACAATAGAGTGCTGAATACTAGGCTATATCAACTGATAAATATAAAGGTTTTAGTGAGTAAAGTGGCACAACACAATTGTTGCCTTGTGTCAAAATATTATATGAAAAAAAAAAATATTAACGCTTGGTAAGACCTAATGCCGCAAATAAAAATAAAGAAGATGACGGTGAAGGTACACAAGTACACCCGCTGTAATAATCCCTTGCAAATAGATGTCCCTTTAGGAACACAAATTGTCCAGTTTTAACATAAGCAACGCGACACAAGGGGACCAAGTAAAAGGTAAAAGGCTTGAAATTAAGTTCCACAAGTAAAAGGCTAGAAATTAAGTCACAAGCAATAAACCCAACACAAAATCATAAAGCATGTGAAGTGGATAGTGAGAACAAACCGCAGTCACGACGAAGATTACGAACTAGCAGACTGGTAGGAAGATCCCTATCACGACCACGTCCACCACCACCACCACCTCCTCCTCCTCCTCCTCCTCCACCATAGCGACCCATTGGACTAGGAGAGTAGCATCTTCCACCCATTTTCAAAATTGGTTTTTTAATATGATCACTTGGTATGGGATTGGTATTTTTGATGTTAACCATTGATCATAATGAAATCAAACGCCACAAAACGAATTGCTCCTTGATCTTAAAGATTCCAACATATATATATGTCCCACAGCATTATTCATACTAACAAAATATATTTGGTCTGTGGTTTAGAGTATTGACACACAATTGTTTGATGAAATGAATGCGTAGAAAACGATGAGTATATATGGTAGTTTGCAGATTGACTGTGGTTTTTTTGAGGTTGTTATGTATACTATAAGATTATAAGCCTAGCCACATTTTGAGGTTGCATGCTCTTCGAGACCATGTCCTTGTCTGCCAATTGAGGTATAATTTACTAGCTAATGATAATCTTATATATATTGTCCAGCTTTGCAGTTCCTCAATAAGCTTATCTTTTTGTTATAATATCTACAGTTGATTAACATACGATTATACATTTAACGCACGACCAATTGTTGAAATAAATGCACAGGACTATATTTTGTTTTGTTCTAGGAGAATTTCCATATGAGAAATGAAATGGATTACTAAAAAACTTTTTGAAATTATGGGAACACATGAAAAAGATTAGTTCTAAACAAATTTGGCTGTTAGTTTTCTTAAACATTCTTATCTTATCAAAATCACAAACTATGACTCTATACGTATGGTTTAAATTGATAAAGAAAATAAGAATTTTTTTTGGCAATTGGCTTTTATAGCAATAGCAAATTCACATTCTCCTATTGACCTTTGGGAAATTAAGTTGTTGGCATAAAAATCGTATACTGACCCATTTCAATAGCTAATTCACAACCATGCAGATGAAGCATAATATTTATAGATAGAAGAGTCTTTTAGAGCATCCAGTAGAGATGCCGTTACACTCTTCTTTAATGCTATCGTACTTCTGATTGCTACCTGACATTACTTAGACATGGCCTCGAGTGGAGCTTGAGTTTCATAGTTGTACTACGTAGCTAATGAGTGGAATGTGCATAGTTGTGCATATCATAGTTGACTAATGACTATGATAATAGCATTCTCAATTCTATTAGTGTTTACGTACAAAATAGGTAAAGTGACACACGACGAGACAAAATACAGATTCATACTAGAGTTTCGCATCTGCTGATTAATGCAATTTATCAAGTGAAGTTTCATTAATTTTAACTGGTAATTTCATATAACATACGAGGAAATTGATTCTTTCATGTCCAAAATGTTCCACCAAAGTTCAAGAAACTTTCAAGCAATGAGAATATGATATTAATATCTTAATTGATCAAGTCAACTGGATGTAATTGGGAAGAAATTTACAAAAGAGTAGACTTTTGTAGAATGACATCATCATGTGGGTCTTATCTAAATCATTTGTTGATTGTTTACGCATTTGTTTATCTTGATTTATTGAATTCTCTTATTTCCTTAAAAATAGGTTTGCTTTTTTTCTTTTTTGCTTTTTTTGTGATCATTATATCATAGAACAGAAAACCAATTTGAAGATAACTTGAATATATACCTGAATTTATGACATCTAATGCACTTAACGGATGTTCAATTATCATTGATTTCGAAATCAACATCAATATAATCATAATATTAGTCTGAAGTTTTGGTTACCACTGAATAGTTTTAAATAAAAGCTAAAATCAATTTGATCTACTGTCCACTTATAATACTAGAATAAGTTTAGAGAACATAAATTCTTGCAAGTTAACAAAAGGGAAAGCTCATTAGATACCATGTCAATACATATAATGTCTTATGCAACCAACCTAAGGACACATGGAAATGCATTGCGTGGAACATTCCGAGCATCACCATAGCTAATCTTATCGAAGGATTAAACTTTGCTGATAGAGTCCCCCTCCCAGCTGCCTCCATCAGATTCTTCAACGTGGTTGTTCAAACAACTCATTGGCTTCTTTGGAGGTTTCGCAATGATACGAATTTTTCCACGAAAAGACCCAACAAGCAGGTTATCATTTGTTGGTATTGGTTCACAGGCCTACATTGAAGCCAATCCTTTTCTATAAGGTATTTCTAATTAACCATAGTTCGTGTGTGATTGTAACTGAGAATTGAAGAAACAGAATAATGTAAACACTGTTGTATTTATTTGAATAAAAGATGGATTGTTTACATTGACTCGATCTAACCTATTTATACTTTGAGAAACGACATGACCTTTGGTTGCCAACCATTGCGTCGTTTCTTTGATGACTAAATAACCGACTCTAAGATAACTGCCAATCTAATATATCTGTTTTGCTTAACAGGCTGTTTGGGACAGGGCTTTTGACCCAACCCATTACATGTAGCCTTTAACAAAATGACCCATTACAATCTTTAAACATAAACTAAGTTGTTTCTTAACATTCACAGTCATTAACTAAGTTACATCTCCTCCCTAATGCTTGAATGTTAAAGCTTGAATGTTTCATCTTCATCTGTTGTATCTCTTATGTTGATATCCATGTTGACGCCATCTTGTGCAGTCTTCCTTGGAGTTCCATCTTGTGTATCATCTACTTCAACACTTATCCCTGCACAACCCAGTGGATCTTTTACATGAGCAGTCCCACTGCTATTCCCAACCACTTCAATTCCTGGTTCTTCCTGCTTGGATCTCTGTGCTTCCTCATAGTATATTTTCACCATACCGATATACTCCTTATAACATTCCTTGACTGCTTGCTCATCATCTTGTGTCAACCCTAGTAATTTCGCAACCTTGTTCCATTTGTTGTTGAATGTAACATTCATGTAACCACCCAAACTATCCACAAATTTATATAATCCCAACAGATCGACCGTTACTACCCCTATAACCGGTGGTATTTCTCCTAACACATCTTGCTTCATGTAATCTAAATAGAACCATTCTACCATCTCTAAAAACTTCTTGTTTAGCACTTCCCAATTTCTATATACTAACTTATCTATCTTAATCAAATTTAAGAAAGATACAACCCTTTGAAAAGTGTTTACCTTCATAGCGTAAAGTGTCCCATTCATGCTCAAATATTCATCATCTATGTAATCTTGATCATCTCCTTCGTCCATCTTAAGTACTTCTATGCCTTTGATCAACGAGCATTCTTCACTAGGATCTATGGACACAAAGTAATCATCCAAGAATTTGTTGTGTTCAGAAACAACATGTTTTGGTCCATAACCTTCTTCATAGGTTTCCTTTTCTTGTGATTTCTCTGTCCCTTCCTTCTTCTCATCAAACACATATTTCAGACTGCATATGTTATTGTTGATCTTAACTGCATAACCTTGCTCTTCCAGTAAATCATAACTGAGAATGTTTAATGATACTTCTGGAGTATATTGAACACTTGAAATCACCATGTCACCATCTCTTGTCTTCACAGTGGCATCACCAAGTCCATAGGAGAAGATGAATTTCCTTTCATTTTCTTCTTTTCCAATCATCTTGAACTTGTATTGCAACCTTTTGAATAGCATCCTTCTTGGACACATATGGTGTTTGTAAGTGTTACTTACATACCATACTTCATTCCAAGTTTCATCATCTGTGCCCTCAACCATGTAATCAGCAATTACATGAACCTTTTCTGGATACTTGACCTTTTCTACAATCAATGGCTTCACTATCTTGTTGGGTTCTTTGCTCCTAATCTTGTTCTTCTTGTTAGGGCACTTCCAAAGAACGTGTCCCCGTTTTTTACAAATAAAACATCTTGCCCGCCTTTCTTTCATGGATCCGCCGCTGGTCTCTCCCTTTTCTTTGCAAATCTTTTGTGCCCTTGAAGAATTGTAAGACACAATCTCTTCAACTTTCTGCCTTAGCATCTTCTTTCCCTCAGGAGATAATTTCCTTTTCTGATTGCCCCACGGTGGCAGTTTGGGGAAAACTTCCTTTTGCAAGAACCTTTTGTTGAGAGCCATTTGTGCGTGCTTTTGGATTTGCTTCGTCCAGGCATCAGACCCTCGGCTCTGATACCAATGTTGGTATCGGTTCACAGGCCTAAATTGAAGCCAATCCTTTTCCATAAGGTGTTTGTAATTAACCATAGTTCGTGTGTGATTGTAACTGAGAATTGAAGAAACAGAATAATGTAAACACTGTTGTATTGATTTGAATAAAAGATGGATTGTTTACATTGACTCGATCTAACCTATTTATACTTTGAGAAACGACATGACCTTTGGTTGTCAACCATTGTGTCGTTTCTTTGATGACTAAATAACCGACTCTAAGATAACTGTCAATCTAATATAACTGTTTTGCTTAACAGGCTGTTTGGGACAGGGCTTTTGACCCAACCCATTACACGTAACCTTTAACAAAACGACCCATTACAATCTTTAAACATAAACTAAGTTGTTTCTTAACATTCACAGTCATTAACTAAGTTACATCTCTTCCCTAATGCTTGAATGTTAAAGCTTCCATGTTGTTTGGTTCTGATCTTCAAGTGATGATATCGAAATCATCACTGCTTGATGTGTTTCCTTGTTCATCTT
>BQNB010080724.1:14356-29843 GCA_026074375.1 Tanacetum coccineum
GGCTTTGACGTAGTTATCAAAATCTGGCTTAGACACACTTGGGGCTGGTGGAACTGGCGGGGGTTGATTAATCTAGGGTTGGTAAACTTGTCCTTGATTGAAATTATTACCCCGATTTTGGTTAAAATTGTTCCCTCGATTTTGGTTAAAATTGTTCCCCCGATTTTGGTTGAAATTGATCCCCCGATTTTGGTTGTTTTGATGGTTTTGCATAGGAGGAAAACCGGGAGGTCGAATTTGGTTTGCAACCATTGGAGGTCGGGCACCGGTATTTCCTTGATTGAAATTAGCCGCGGCGGCTTGAGAAACGTAAGCTTGAATATTGTCATGATACACGTTGCCATCGGTGGCGGGACAACTTTGATATGAATGAGCTCCACCACAAGTCACACAACTCTCCTCGACCGCTTTTACGGACGCGGGAGTTTGGTGAGCGGGAGTTTGGGATTGATTTTTCTTATCAAGGAGCAATGCTTTGACCATATCTTTGAGTTCGGAGACATCGGGAGAGATACCGGAGGTGGAAGTGCTTGTACTCACTTTAGCAACAACGGGTTTGCTTCGTGAATTGCGAACTTTGGATTTGCTCTCAATGATTTTTATGCATTCTCGAGGCATTTTATCCAAAAAGTTACCACCCGCGGCGGAATTTAATGAATCTTGATCATTTGTGTTTAAGGCATTATAGAATGTATCGAGTTGATACAATTCCGAAACTTTAATAAATTCCATTATTTATTTTTAGATTTTTACGCGTTCGCTTTTAATTATTATCTTATAGTTAAATCGCGTAAGCTGAAATCGCGTGATTTCATTTCTAAGATTTGTCGTTTTAGAAGGAGGAAGATATTTGTTAATGAATTTCGACACAAGATCATCCCATGTAAGAATCGATTGAGGGGGTTCTTTGTCAAGCCAAATCCGGGCTGCCCCCTCGAGGGAAAATGGGAAAAGCATAAGCTTAACCGACGTACTCGGGACGTTCGGAAACTTCATCGTAGAAGTGATCTTGTTGAAATATCGGATGTGAGCATGTGGGTCTTCTTTATCATGTCCAAAAAATTGCTGTTGTTGTACATGATAAGTAGACCATGCTTGATCTCAAAATTGTTTGCGTTGATCTCGGGAACAACGATTGCATCCTCGTAACCCTCGGTGGGTGCTTCGAGCAATTGAGCCATAGTACGATTATCGTCCATCGTAACTATGGGAGGATTGAAAGTTTCTTGATTGTTAGTTGGTTTCTCAAGATTTGGTGATTCAACAGAAGTTTGTCGAACTTGTGGTTGTCGACGTCTACGGGCTTGAAGAAACGAGTGCGGCTACATGCACAAAATAGAAATATAAAAAGAAAATTTACACTAATTTTTTTTGGTTTTTCAATGATTTATTCACAATGTATTTTACCGGACAATGAGATAAGACAACTTCAACCAAATAATCTACTTACTTCACGGTAGCTCTCAAAAAGATAAACGCACAGGTGAGCGGAGGAGTAGGAATAGCGCGAAGCTTATTTCTCCTTTCGGGTCGTAGTTCCTCGGAACAACCCTCCTTATTACCACCTTTATAGTTTTTTAATTTTTCAAGGTGAGCCGTACCGTCGTATGAGACACAAAAGGCAAGTTTTTTTTAAATCTTTTGTTCGAGTTGGGAACCAACAAGTTCACCGGAAGTTATTATGATAATACCTCAGTTGAGAATATTATATTTTGGTATTTTACCAATTTGTGAATTTTATTGATAATTAAAGACAATGTTTTTATCTTTTTGGTTTTCTTTTTTTTAGTTTTTTAAATGATAATTATACTAAAAGAAAATGAAAATATTTTTGTACTTTTTTTTTTGGTTTTTTTTTTTTAGTTTTTTTTATATGATAATATTCACAGATTCAAACACAAATGCCAAACGTAACGATAAACGGTTTCACAGCCTCCCCGGCAGCGGCGCCAAAAATTGATCGGTCTAAACCACACCTTAAAATATATATAATATATAATAAAATATAAAATATATATAGTAAGTGTAATCTAAAACACAATCAATGAAACCGAGAAGTAGTATAGAATGTTCCCGGGTCGTTTATCCCCAACGAGGCTGAACTAGAGAATCGATACAGTCGGAAGATTGGAGTTTGAAAGAGACAAATGGATTTTGAGAGTGTGAAAGTTTAAATTAAACACTAACAAACACAAACGTTTAAGAAAACCTAAAAATTGTGAAATTAGCTAAAAACCGAGAGCTACGAATCCAAACAAAAGGGCAAAAAACTAAAATTCTTCAAAAGTAATCCCTACGGAGAATAAGAAATTTTCACTTCTATAAAACTACTCTAGGGGGGACTAATTAACGAAGAATGAAAAGACTTGACTGAATCCGCGGGAGGTCGTTTGACCCAAAAACGAGTCAAGACAAAAAACCGCACCCGACCCCGTTCTTTAAAAAGCAAAAAGTTATAAAAATGACCCTACGAAAAGTTTTATATTTTTCCTACAAACTATATGACTAAATAAAATTTTCTAAAAAAGAAAAATATTTTTTTGATAATTTTTGTATTTTTTATGAATTTTTTAAACTTTTAACGAAATTAAATTATAAAAAATACTAAACGACTTTGAAAAATTCTGAAAATTTTACTAAAATTTTCTAACACTATAATAAACCTACGAAAAATAAGAAACTAAAAGTTGGCTTAATAATAAGCCCGAAAATAAGCTGTAACAGCTTATGGCTTATAAAGCCAAAAACACCCTTAAATACCCTGGCCCTTGGGATACTAACGTAAAAGTCCCAAGGGCGCAGCGGTAAGTGGTGTGTGTAAAGGGGGATGTATCGAGGGTTGAGACCCGGGTTCGAGTCTTGCTCACCCGGGTCACCCCTTGTCTTCCCCCTTTTTTTTTGGAAAAACTTTGTGAAACAAAGTTGTTAAGCTCGATGAGCTTAACAATTTTCAAAACTACAAGTTTTTGTGAAAGCTTATAAATAAGCTGAAAATGGGCTTTTAAAATCGACAGAAGCTGAAATGAGCTTAAAGGCAAATGGCTTAAGTCTTTTGGACTTTTTGAGAGAAAATAGCTAATAGGCTAACTGATAAGCCAAAAGGCATTATCCTACCCATCTTAAATAAGCACTAAAAAGCTAAATGGTGACAATTAAATAAGCTTAAAAAGGGGTTAAGCTTAGACAGCAGCTTAACAAAGCTAAACAGCTTAAAATGGCTAAGTCTTTGGCTGTTTGGACAAATAAGTTGAAGGTTGGACTAACAAGCTAAATGAACTAACTAACTTATCCTAAATAAGCACTAATGACTAAAGTCTATAACTAAATAAGCTTAAAAAGCTTAAATGACAGAATCTTAACTAAGCTTATAGGGAAAAATGCTACTACTTGTAACACAATAAGCATGGGAAATATGAGCAAATAAGCACACACACAGGCTGTTACACCAACCTAATTAGCTACTAGGAACACAAATAAGCTCCTGGAATAAGCTCAACAGGCCAAAAAGTGGCTTAATACCCACAACAGTACTAACTAAAGAGTTAGTATTGTTGGTGTAGAATTTGGCTTAGGGTCTCACCCTTGGCTTAAAAATAAGCAACAAGAAAGGCTTTTTAAGGCCTGAAGTCAAGGGTACTTATCTAAGAGCTTATTGGCTCTCAAAATAAGCCAAAAGCTTGGGCTTAAGTTCACTGAAAAACAAGATGGGTGGGCTTAAAGTTGGCCCTTTAGCACCAGGGGAAAACAAGCCAAGGACAAGGGCTTAATTTGACAGCTTATTTTGAGCTGTCAAATAAGCTCAAATGAAAAAGAAAAGTTGAAACAGATCTAGAGTGGCTTAAAGTGAGCTTATGCTCAAATTTTAAGCCCCTAAACACAAAGAAAATAAGCTGATTTTTGAGAATGAAAGATGGGCTTTTTGTTTAAAAAAATTGACACTTGACTTGTGGTGGTTTTGACTTAACAAGTCAAATGACACAAAGAGCTTTTGTCAGCTTGTTTTAAACACACAAAAACACAACTTTTTAAAACTAAAACTAAAGATTCCAAGTACTTGTTCAAATAAGCACTTGTAGCTTTTTTTAAAACCACAGTTTGAAAAGGACAATTGTATAAAGACTAAAAACAGGATTTGACTAAATACTTTGGTTAAAAAAAAGACGCAAAACAGGCTTAATTACTTTAGCTTAATTTACTTGTTTTTGGAAATACCCCCCGAACCCATACAGAAAAACCATTTTTTGACCCGTTTTTATGCTTAACCCAAACACCCCTTTATATTTCAAAACTGATTTTAAATCCTATAAAAGCTAAGTTAAACTTGAATTTTTAAAAGACCACTACTACTTATGCAATGTTAAATAATAAAAAGTGAAAAGCAACACAAATAAGCACTTTTAAAAGATAATAAGCTAATGACTTAAATAAACTATTTTTAGACAGTTTTCAATCAAATTACATGAAAATGAAATGAAAGCAACTAAGAGGCATATTTAAACATAAATAAACACAAATGACATAGATAAGCTGAAAATAAGCCCCAATAAGCAATGCTACAGTAACAGTAAGTAGAAATTTAAAGGAGATGACTTACAAGGGTCCAAGTGACAAGGAACCTAAAGCTAATCCTATCCACCCCTAAGTCCTTTGTTTCTGAATGTATTTAAACCCAAGGCTCTTCCAGGTTTAGCCTTCTTCATAGCTTATCAAATGACATTTTATGCACTAAACAAAAAAAACTTTTAAGATAGAATTTTGAATAAACTTAACAATGCTTTTTCATTAAAACTTTAAAAGAGTACAAGGCTATTTTAACAGAAGAAAAACTTAAATGAAATTACAATGAGCTTAAAAAACTTTAAAATTACAAATTATCTAAAATCTAAAACTACTCCTTTGTGTCTTCTGTCTTCTGCCCTTTTATAGCACAAGGTTTGTGCTTCTTGTGTTTGTTATGAGAGGGGGAAAGCACAAACAATTCCTAGCCCTTGGATATAATCTCAAGTCATCATCACCATCGAAAATGGTTCTTGGACAATGGGGGATTGCCAAGTTGGCATTTTTACAGCTGGGGTGATAGTGGAGAGGGGGAGGGATGATTGTCCATGGGGTTGTTTGGGTTTGCAGGATAAAGGGGGAGAAGGAGACCCGTGATTGGGTCTTGGGGTTTTAAAAAAAGCGGGAAAAAGTGTTATAAAGGGTGACAGGGACGGGTTTGGTGGTTTGCCAACTTTGGCCCCTCAAAGTGTATGTGGTGTTTGCAATTTTCGTCCTTGGTGTTATACAAGAGTTTGGGACTTGGCAAGAACACCCCCTGAGGGTATATGTGTTAATAACACACACAATGCGGTCCTTGTTAGTTATAAGAATTTGACCTTGGCAGCTTTGGCCCTTGGTGTATTTCTTTGGCAAATTGGCAGTTTTAACCCTCCTCTTTATTTTCTTCTTTAAATAAGATTATAGACTTAACAAGTTTAGTCCCTAAACTTGTTTTTCTTGACTTTTTGGCTTCGGGTTTGTCGGGGTTGACTTGTTGTTGACTTTTTTTCACACTTGGGCTTGGATTTGACTGTGTCTTCTCCACGCTTTTCCATTCCGTGTCCGGTTTTGTCGTTTTGGCTTCGTTTTTCGTCCTTTTCTTAGATATCCGTTCCTGTACAATACAATTAGCAAAACAAGCGTATATTTGGCATTTTAAGTCCGTTTTTGGTTATTTTAACTTGTTTTTAAAGGTAAGAGGTATGTGTAATTAAACACATACCAACAATTAACTCCAAAAAATTAAATGCGCTTTATAAATATTTTGTTCCTCAAAAAGAGTTTTCTGTCAAGCAAAAATATTTTCCATCTTCTTCTATTCCCTCGGTTAAGATTTCAGTATAAAAAAATATGCCAAGTGAGTCACCTTTGATCAAAGAATTAGACAAGATAAAAGTTTGTTTTGACAAGCTGACTTTGCTAATACAAAAGAACTGTAAAAGAGCAAGCATTTTTTACACATCACCGGCAAAGATACAAATCAATGATTTTTGTCAAGATCAAGTTAAACCAATTCTTAACGAGATGAAGGTTTATCTTGAATTCTTTCAGAATCTATTTCAAAGGGATATAAATGAAATGAAAGATGTTTTTGAGTCGACAGAAAGTGAGCTTAATGAACTAGAGAAACAAAATGAGCTTTTAAAAGATCAACTCTTGAAAGCATCCTTAGCTGAAGATATCAAGAATCTTGTCATAACCTATTGTGTGGAAATAAGGAATAAGGATTTACATGATGAAATTGACAGAATTTCAAAAGAGTCAAAAGATGTTTCAAATGAGAGTAAAACAACTGATACGGTTTGTAATGATGCATTTGGAGTCACACAGGAATTGTCAAACATAATTGTTGAATTGGAAAAAGATTTGTCCAAAATTTGAGGAAAAGACTATTGCTTTTGGAAATCCACTTCAACAAAGTCTCCGAGAAAAATAATTCTTTGAAAACAGTGCATTGCAAAAAGGAAATGAGAATTTAATGGCATCATTACAACTCGAGAATGCTCTTTGAATACAGGACTTATAAAGATTTGTTTTGAATCGGTTCAAATGTCAAAGGTTGTGGACTATCAATTGATGAAGTCAAAGTTAAGCAATTTTGGATGAGATTGAAACTAAAAAACTTTGAGTTTGGAATATCGTAGTGGCGTCATTAATTTAGGAGAAATTGAAAACTTGTAGATGACTTACAAAAACTTGTTTGATTCAATCAAATTCTAAAGTCAGGGTTCAAACAAAAAAAATTCAAACTGTAACAATAATCGAGGATAAAATCTAAAGTCATCATTTGTTTGAATTTGCTAAAAACAAAGTTCAGTAACTATTTTGGGTAAAGATTAAATTTTTCAAAAAGTCACCGGGGGAGAAACAACATCTTTTTTTTAACACAAAACAAGTGTTTTTCAAATAAAGGACTTGATGGCTGGAAAAGGTTGGTTAACTCAACATATCAAAAGATTTTAATGCTGTCAAGCTTGAATTGGTCCAACAGGAACTGAGAAATTGAGGCGTATTTTGAACACTTGAAAAAACAAAAGTTGTTCTTGAACGACAAATTGGCTCGTAGGTGATGATTTACTAAATCGAAAAGGATCCATTTTTTGAAAGACATTTTTCATTGTGAGAACTATTGGAAAATCTGAAAGGAAAAGTCTGTGGAAAAACTAAGTTTGATATACAATTTACAGTTTGGGAAAACCACCAGCTGATAAATTGTTGATAAACTCTCAAATTTCAAAATCATGGTTTACTCCCAAAGTTGATATGCAAAAGAGTTTGTCAAAACCAGTCACTGCACAGTCTTTGCCTAAAAATGAAAAAGATCAGCTTTTAAAACGAATTGCATATTTGGAATCAAAATTGGCATCACAAGATATTCGTTCTTGTCAAAAAGAATATCATGAGTTGAGAACTTTGTATAATGCTTTGAAAGTAAAGTTTGATTCTCTTAATCGGAAAAGGAGGGAAACCAATGTTTCAAAATCTTCAAAACCTAGAGAAAGTGTTTCAGCAAAGGTTCACACGGGTGAATCCTCAAAACCATTTTCAAGAAGGGTTTCTCAGTTTACAACCTATTCTTTGCAAAAAGATAGGAAGTTTTCTAAGAATTCTCAAAGTTTTGAAACACTTACTCCTCAAAAGGGTTTTAAGAAAAGAGCTTCAAATGCAAAGCATCAATCTTTTGAAACAACTTATTCTTGTTTTACACCGGTAAAATAAGTGTGGAGACCAAAGCAAAGTCATTTGAAAACTTTCAAATATTCCAAATCAGAAATATTTTCACTGCAAAACAAGAATGACTTGGCTTTGAAAAACCAAAACAATGGAAGATTGTCAAACGCTTCAAAAACGAATTTTTAGAATGATACTTCAAATGGTAACAATAAATGGAAATTTTCTTCATCAACAAGATTTAAAAATTCACATGAAACACCGAGTTTCAAAAATCAATGGAAAATCAAAAGGAATTTTAAATCTCCGTTGATTCCACGAGCGCTGTTTCAAATGAAACACCAGTTTCAAGCCCTCGTTGGAACTCAACATCTTTACATCGAATTGACACAACTTCAAAATGGTTTTCAACACTTGGAAAACCCATTAGCACCGTGCTTAAATGGGTTCCAAAGGTTGTTGTCTAAATTCGATGTCGATGGTTTCTAATCAAATGTCAGATTGTAACCCGGTCTTCAAATAAAAGGGAAGTGTACGTTTCAGTGCGCTTTACCTTAAAAAGAAGAGAAATCTTCTTGTTTTGAGCAACAAGTATTCAACTTTTTCAAAATCTTTCAAAAGTTTGCTCACCAAAATGGCTTGTTATTAAATTTCAGATAACAACCCTGTTTTCAAATAAAAGAAAAGTGTACGTTTCAGTGCGCTTTATCTTCAAAATTAGAGAAATCTTCTTTGTCCCGAGCAATTTTTTATCAACATCATTTCAGAAAGTGTGCTCGCGACATATGATTTCTAAGTAAATGTCATCTTAGGACTCATTCTTCATATAAAGGAAAGTGTACATTTTTGTACATTTATCCTCGCAACGGGGATAGCTTTTACAAACTTCTCGCACTTGAGCTATTTCATTTAAGATATTCCAAATCTTGAGCTTAAGTAAAATGGTATACAAAAGTTTGAACACAAATTTTCAAGAGTTATTCAAAAAGATTTTTCAAAATCTTTCAACTTGGGTGTTCAACACTCCCTTTCTCATTCAATCATTTGATTTTTATTATTTTGAGGGGAGTTTTTCAAAACCAAGTGTTTGATGTTGAACACAATTTTCAAGGATTGTTCAAAAAGATTGTTAAAATCTTTCAAATTGTATGTTCATCACTCCCTTCCTCGTTCACCCATTTGATATATTTTTGAGGGGGAGTATAAAGGAAAATGTTTTGAACAAATGAATAATAATCAATTTAAAAGTAGTTGTTGACAAGTGTGTTTATATCGATAAGCGTACAAATGGTGAAGATTGTGTCCGATTATGACCGTTTCCTGAAATTAACAGGATGAGGAGTGAGCAATTATGGACCATACGTTTTTGATATCGACTACTTTGAGCAACTAGGTTTTCACATTTGTTTTAGAACAGTAAGAAAGGTTCCAAATCATAATCATGCTATATCTGTTTTCTCCCATGTGTTTTCAAAATCTCATATAGCTATTTTAATCCATTGATATCAAAAATATCTTATGGTATGCTATTTTTGAGGGAGAGAAAATTGGATTAAAATGTGATTAAGAAATATAAATGTTTAAGTGTGTGGAATAACAAAGTGATCTAAAAGACTCAAAGTGAAATCAACTCTTTCATCCATGTGTAAAATAATTTTGAATATCAATGCACATGTGTAGGGGGGGTATTTTTTAAAAAGTGAAACTTTTAAAGTGTTAAATCTTTTTGATATTCAAACACTTTGATTGATTTTCAAAAGGTTTTATGTTTCTAATCTTAATACCCAACAACCAACTACCTCATAATGCTCAAAGAAGAAATAAGTGGTAATGTAAGGTTAGGTATTATCCTATGATCCAACAGAAACCGGAGGATCTACCTAGGGACATTCCATAGACAGAATAGAAGTCCTTAGGTATGATGGAGTTGAATGTGAATAGGAATAATGTCAACTAAGGCATGAGCTATCATCGAAACAATCACAACATGATGATAGTAATGATGTCTTGGTGGACATTAAAGGGGTTGAAGAATGAAAAAGAAATATATAGATAAAGGGTGAAAAGAAAGAAGCCCTCCACAAACTTTAGGCAGAAGTAACCAGGTCAATACATATCTATCGAAATATCACAAAGATGATATGTCGGGATTGAAGAAAGACGTCATGGACCCAGTAATGCAATGCACAACCCTTCCCAGCCACTCAAGATTCTCTCAAAAGAATTCTTGTTTCATTGTCACGGAGATTAAATGCATAATCTATTGACATCTTACTCCGAGATTGTTGATATTGAAAAAGGTTGGCAGTCTTGCTCCAGTCCAGTGTCAGCAAAAACCAAAAAGCACTTATCGAGTCTAGAGCCAAAAAGAGCTCAAATTCCATAATCTTCACATAGGACAACAAGCTACCTTTGTATTTAAAACATCAAGATACAAAAAAGGTACACAGAATCGTTTATATGTCTATGTGACAGTGCTTGCCTTAGTGACAATTGCGAAACATCAAGAGTGATACTTAAATTACGTATTTCCAATGATTGAATGGTAAATCCTACCAGTGCTAACATCAAGCCAACGCTGAACGTAGGTCACTAATTTGAAAATGAATGTTTAATGATTTAATTAGTGTTAACTAGTAATCTAAGTGATCTAGTAGTTATCATGTTTTTCCGAAATTCATTCAAGTGAAGTGTTAGATTACCAAGGTTACTTATGATGTCACAATATTGATAAGGGGAGATGGTTGGAATTGAAGCTAGTAGTTGACTCTCATGCTTAGACCGCACTTCACACATGACTTCACTATCGAATATTCAGGCGTAACAAGATTATGATTATGTTTGATGGTCATCCAATATAATCAGGGGGAAGAGAAGTGTTCTAGCTGAATATTTCGATAGAGGGCAACAATTAGGGGGAAGAAATGTGTACATCCGGGACTTAATTAACTTTGGTGTATACAATATAGTGCAACAACTGGGGGAAGAAATGTGTACATTTGGGACTTAATTGACTTTGGTGTATACAACATCCGAGACTTAATTGACTTGGAGGTTATAGTTTCTTTCTTCTATGAGTTGTTTGTGTGAAGTATGTGCATACGAATGGTTGTTTATTTGGTGGGAAGCAATTAAGGGGAAGAACATCAACAACAACTCTACCTTATTCCAAAGAAAGCAAGAAACACCGTCATATTCATTCCTTCATATCTCATACTCAAAGTTCAAAGATACACTTCCGCGCAACTCTGATAAATCAAAGAACTTCCTCAAATCATCAAGTTGTTGATCAAGACAAAAGTTCTAACATGAGGAAGATTGTAAAGCATACATGAAAGGATGGTATGTTAGTTATAAGCTTCAAAAGACAAATCAAGAAAGATTCACAGTAAAGAATGATGATATGAAAAGATCTCAAAGGCAAAGGAAAAAAAGGATAATGGAAAGATCAAGATCAAGATCTAGAGCTTGTTGGAACGAAAAACCACTTTATACACAAGACTCAAGCAAACAAAGCATTAAAGTTCAATAGGTCAGAGTCACCAAGAGAGAGATCTTAATGATCATCCTTTAGGGGGAGATTATTACAAATAAGAAAATGATAATCATTAATGCAATCAAAGAGAGATATCAATGATCGTCCCTTGTGGGAAGATTGTTAGGAATGATAAAAAGTGATGATCTTATTGAGATCGAGTCTTGTAATGATTAGAAAAATAATACTATGTAATAGGTTAGATGAAAGGTTCGTGACTAAAATAAGTCACGAAACCTGGCTAAATAGTCAAAGTCTAAAAGACAAGAGCACCTTGCTCATACTTGTAAAATGGGTATAAATACCCCACCACCTCCTCATTAGTAAGGTGTGTCTTCTAATCTCATTCTAATCATTTTCTCTAATCCTCCCCCTCCTTCTTTCTCTCTCTACTTTCTATCTTTCTCTCTCTAGAATAAATACTCTATTGCTTATTGATCATGAATTCAAGACCTAGCAACAAGGAAGCTTTTGCTTGGAAAACAACTGACATTCCTGGTATTTGCCCATCATTCTGCAAACACAAAATACAACTTCTGGATGACAAGAAAAGAAACCCGTTTTTTTGTTCAAAAACAAAAGAAGGTTGAATCCATTAACATGCAGGAGTTATTAAGAAAGAAAAGAAATCATTGAAACTTTCGGTTACCGGTATGATTTATTCACAATGTCGTTAGTACTTGGGTTTAGCCCAATTCACTTTTTCCACAAGAAAGGTGGTATTACAGTTATCGAAAACGAAAAACGATTGAACTTTTCCCACAGAACCATTACGGGTTGGCGAATATGCATAGATTATCATAAACTCAATGAAGCAACTGCAAAAGATCCACTTTCCTTTGCCATTTATGGATTAAATGTTAGAAAGACTCGCAAGAAATAAATATTTCGGTTTCCTTGATGGTTTTTCTGGATACTTTCAAATTCCTATCGATCCTAATGATCAAGAAAAAACAACATTCACATGTCCTTTCGGAACATACGCTTATAGGCGAATGCCTTTCGGTCTATGTAATGCTCCTGCCACATTCCAGAGGTGCATGTTGGCAATCTTTCATGATATGATCGAAGAATCAGTCAAAGTATTCATGGACGATTTTTTTTGTCTTCGAAAATTCTTTTGACACATGCCTAAACAACCTCGATAAAATGCTCCAACATTGTAAAGATGCTCATCTTGTCCTTAATTGGGATAAATAATGTCACTCATGGTCAAGAAGGGGAATTGTACTTGGACACAAGGTGTCTAGCGCAGGACTTGAAGTTGACAAAGCGAAAATCGATGTAATCTCAAAACTTCCGCCCCTACTAACAACAAAGGTGTTAGAAGCTTTCTCGGACATGTCGGTTTTTACCGACATTTCATTAAAGACTTCTCGAAGATAGCCCGACCTATAACTAAACTACTTGAAAAAGATACTCCATTTGAATTCAATGATGAATGTCAAAAAGCATTCGAATTATTGAAGAAGAAACTCACATGTGCTCCTGTGATCGTAAGCCCAAACTGGAATCTTTCGTTTGAACTTATGTGTGATGCAAGTGATTTTGCAGTTGGAGCCGTCTTAGGTCAAAAAGATGGTAAAAACTTTCACCCGATCTACTTCGTAAGCAAAACCCTTAATCCAGCTCAACAAAAATACACCGTAACCAAAAAAGAGCTTATGGTTGTAGTTTTTGCATTCGACAAATTCAGATCCTATCTTATTCTCTCAAAGATTATTGTTCACACCAATCATTCAGCTCTAAGGCACTTATTCAAGAAACAAGATGCTAAACCACGTCTTATTCGATGGATCTTACTCTTGCAAGAATTTGACATAGAAATCAAGGATAGAAAAGGAACAGAAAATGTTGCAGCCGACCACTTGTCCCGAATTGAAAATGACGAGTCAAGCAACGACAGTGAAGTGGATGATAACTTTCCTAGAGAAACTCTTATAGAAATTAATACCAAAGATAAACCTTGGTTCGCAAACCTTGCAAACTACTTGGTCGGTGATATTATACCAAAAGAGACGACGTATCAACAAAAGAATAAATTCTTCTCTGACCTCAAACATTACTTTTGGGAAGAACCTTACCTTTTTAAAGTATGTTCTGACGGTATGATCGGACGCTGTATATCTGGACGAAAAACCCGAACCAATTTAGATCAATGTCACCACGGACCAACCAGTGGGCATTATGGACCCAACATAACTACTAAAAAGGTCCTAGATTCAGGATTCTACTAGAAAACAATCATCAAAGAAGCTCATACTCTAGTTCGCCTATGCGAAGCATGCCAAAAGACAGGAAATATATCGAAACGTAATGAGATACCCTTAAACAACATTCAAGTATGTGAAAATTTTTATATATGGGGTATTGACTTTATAGGACCGTTCTCGAAATCATATAAGTTTTAATACATTCTTGTAGCTGTCGATTACGTATCTAAATGGACCGAAGCTTAGGCTTTACCAACCAATGATGCCCGAGTAGTTATCACTTTTCTAAAGAAACTATTCTGCCATTTTGGAATGCCCAAAGCTCTAATCAGCGACAGAGGAACTCACTTCTGAATACAAATGCAAAACAAACATATATTTGGCAGTTTTTGTCTGTTTTTGGTCATTTTAGTCCGTTTTTAATGGAAAAAGGTATGTGTAATTATGCACATACCATGGCTCTTAAAAGAATTCTTGAAAAAACTGTTAAAGACAATCCTGCTATTTGGTCAAGAAAACTTGATGATGCTCTGTGGGCTTTTCGCACTGCCTACAAAACACCTACCGGTACCACACCATACAAACTAATATATGGAAAGAACTGCCATTTACCATTTGAAATTGAACACCGTGCATACTGGGCACTGAAGAATTGCAACCCAGATTTAATCGCTGCTGGTGAGAAAAGAATGTTCCAATTGCACGAGTTAGACGAACTTAGATACCAAGCATATGAAAACTCTCGTCTATACAAGGAAAGAACCAAAGTCTGGCATGACAGAAAATTACGAATGAGAAAGGAATTCAAGCAAGGAAATAAAGTCCTACTTTTTCACTCAAAGTACAAATTTAAACAACCGAAACTTAGATCTCGATGGTTGGGACCTTATGTAGTGAAACATCAATATCCATCCGGATATGTTGAACTTTATGGAAAAGATGGAAAGACATTCATAGTCAATGGCCACCGACTCAAACTATATCACGAAGAAGATAATGACCCAAGGGAAGCAGTCACTCCCTTTTTCCCAAACAAATGACCCTCGAAATACGAGTCTAGCTAACGACTCTCTTAAAAATTAAGCGCTTCTCGGGAGGCAACCCGTGCTTTCACTTAAGTGTGGAGGAGTTCCTCCTCCATTCTTCTACTAATATCTTTTATCTATTTTTTTTTAAATCAACAAAAATATTTTCTCTTTGTGTGCTTTTGTTTACTCTTAAGCAGGTACTCTAGCTTAAATAATGTGGAAAATTATGATGTATGCTTAAGATTAGCTTACAGCTATGCATTTATCTATGCCTCGGGAAGTACCATTTTCCATTAATTTTCCCTATTTTTTCTCTATTATCAGTTATCACATTGAAGGCAATGTTCAACTTAAGTGTGGAGGAGAGCCAAATAGGAAAAATTAATCATATCCCTCTATGTTTGCCCTGCCAAAAATTTTTACCAACCGATATTTTCAAAAACAAAAATATATATATGCTTTCAAAATTAAAAAATGCTCTTAGTAAGGCAAATCCAACCGGATTGACACTATAGCTAGCACAACCCAGTCCACTAAATTGTGAGAATTATAAGCCTTTAGAATATTCGGGTACCCACCTTTGGTACCCAAGATAATTAATACCTTTAGCTTGTTTGAGTTAAGAAATGATCAATCATATGTATCAATTCCATCATTATGGATATGTATATGTGGTTTTGTTGCCTTTTCTGGAACAATGGTATTGGTTGATAATTATTATGAGTGAGCCGGTAATTTAAAAGCTCTAGAACTTATGCTTGATCATTATTTACTAGATTGAAGCCTGATTAATCATATGAATCTCGTACGTTTATGTTCTTGTAAGCACTCCCTTTAGTGCTTTGTTGCTGAAATAACTAAGTAAGAAATTAAAGTTGAAAGATGATGTTCTGTGACAAGCCTTAGTTATTATTTGTGATCTCTTTGGTAAAAAAAATGTGTGTGTAATATATATATATATATATATAGAAGTTCAAAGATATAAAGGCTTAAGTTTTGGC
>BQNB010080725.1:0-27798 GCA_026074375.1 Tanacetum coccineum
TTCAGAAAGTTCTTGTAATTGAGTAGACAATTCTTGCAATTTTGACGGTAGTAATCTATACGAAGCTCATGCCACAGGTGCAGCACCAGGGACCAAGTCAATTTGAAATTCGACTTGTTGCGTTGGCGGTAATCCAAGTAAGTCATCTGGAAAGACCTCCGAAAAGTCCCGTACAGTCGGCATATCCTCAAGTCGCTTCTCCTCCGACTTGTCTTCGATTTCCTTCTTCGTTATTTATGCCAGAAAAACTAGGCATCCTTTTTCAACATACTTATGAGTTTTTGCGCACGATATAATGCTCAACTTCGAATTCTCTCTTCTACTGTCTCTATCACCTTGAACTATCAAAACTTCATCTCCATAGGAAATCCGCACGATCTTCTCGTCGCAAACGATCGCCGCATGATGGTTTGCTAACCAATCCATGCCGATGATGGCGTCAAAGCTTCTAAGTTCTACCAGTATTAGGTCAATATTGAATGGGTGACCTAATAATCCTAACGTACAACCTATAAGCATGATATTGGTTTTAGAAATTCTTCTGTCGGCTAATTCGATAGCATAGCTAACGTCTAAAGTATCGGGGGTTATATCAAGAAAAGTACTAAATGTAGTCGATATGAAACTTCTATCGGCACCCGAATCAAATAGTATGAAAGCATAATGATTGTTGAGAAGAAACGTACCCTTAACGACATTTGAATCAGGGTTAACGTCTCCTCCACCTAGCACATATGCTTTCCCTCTTGCTTCACCAACTCCATTCTTGTTTCCAGCCTTATTTCCATAGTTTTGATCTTTCAGCTTTGGGCAATCACTCCTGTAGTGTCCTTGCCTTCCACACTCAAAACAAATGCCCAACCTTGTTACACTTCCCACATCTCACTATGCATGGTCCTTCATGGTGAAGCTTACACTTGTTACAGAAAGGCAACAGTCCCTCATATAGTTTCTTCTCATTGTTGCCAGCCGTATAAGCTCTAGCCACATTCTGACCTCCAAATTTTGGCCTTTTGAATGGTGGCTGCTGTCCACGATTATCTCTCTGATTGACCTCCAATCTTCTTTTGTTTTCAGCGTTTTTCACAGCATAACCTTTCAACTTTTGGTCCATTAAGTTGTTAGCAATCCTTATAACATCTTGCAGTCTTGTAGGTTCAGCGGCAATTACATTCCCTTGGATGTTATCGGGGAGTCCTCCAATGAATTTCTCAACCCGATCCTCCTCCTCTGGGACCATCTTGGTGCACATCATAGTCAACTCTTGAAATCTCTGAGTATAAGCAGCCAAATCATTATTCTTCACGGTTAAGTTCCACAGTTTAGTTCCATCTTTTGAATCTCATTTCTTGGGCAGTACACTTCAGTCATTAGCTTCATGAGCTCTCTTCATGACATGGAAAATGCAGCCTCAATCCCAATAGTCCTCTTATGTGAGTTCCACCAAGTTAGTGCACCGTTTAATAGTGTGCAAGTAGCATACTTAACTTGGGACTTCTCTGGGTAGTTGCTGATATGGAACATTGTTTCCATCTTCTCAAACCACATTATCAAATCGACAACTCCTTCCGTTCCCTTAAAGTTGAGTGGTTGACACTTCATGAAGTCCTGATATGTGCATTCTCTAGCAACAGGTCTATCACCTCTACCATTCTCGTTTGGATTTCCATTTCCACCATTTCTATTCTCACCATTTCCATTACAGCCATTTCCATTATCGCCGTCACTACCATTCTGGCTTTGATTCTCAGCCTCGAGAGCATTGGCGACACAGGTCGCCTCATGAGCAGCCAACGGTTTTTCCACACGTCGGTTAATGAGTTCTTCGATTGCTTCAGGGGTCATACCGGAGCGAGTGATAGTCATTGTTCTATGTCACAAGACATAACGCACAATGAGATTCGATACGAGATATATCCATTATAAATGGTAAATAGGGTTTATATAGGAAAATACAATAGAACATGTTTTGCCAGAACAAGTAAATAACAATATAGATGAATACGCGAGAGAATCAAAACAAGCTTTTCATTTCACGAATAAAAGCATAATTCGGTTACAACCAACCCAAAATAGGTACATGATTTACGATTATTTCTACTGCCAACATCTAGACCTAACCATCAGTCTAATGTCCTACATGATCATGGTACTACTAGTCTAAGGGCGAAAACCCAAATGTCTCTCAACATACGACTCCAACCTCCTAAGTCTCCTCCGAGTATCATCACGATCCCTATGAACCTGATGAAACTCCTCCTGTGAAAGTGCCATGTGCCAACGAATACTGTCAATCCGATCTCTCTCTATACTCAACATAGCTCGAACCTTTAGGTACTCCAGTCTCAAACTCCCAATCCTCTCAACCAAACTAGCTCGCTCTCTACTAGCTACCATCTGACTAGTCTCCAACTGTCTCTGAGTGGTCTCAATCTCAGTAATCCTATCAATACGAACCTCTGACATGTAGTGAACTATATCATAAATAGTATCCTCAAGATCAGGTATACCTCCTCTAGAAGTCTTAAAACTATCACCAATAACCAATGGATCTACATCGATCTCTCTCGTGTCTGCTGCACTAGCCTTTACCTCAAACTCCTCACCATCCTCCCTAACATCACTAGCATCAATCTCAAATCCCATACCTATACCATCCTCAGGGTGAGCTACAACTCCTTCACTAATACCTATATCTGCAACAGCCTCTACATCAGCAGTATCTACCTCTATATGCTCCTCTCCGCTATCCTCTAGTGAGTATGAATCTCTAAACCTCTTACGAGGTGGTAAAATATTAGCAGGAGTAGGGGCTTTCGACCTCGAAACATGAGTAGGTGATGGTACTAAAGTAGTAGGGAACCTACATCTCTTGCGAGATGTCCTAGAAGAAGGCGAAGATGAATCCAATGACCTCTCAGAAGATGAACCTAAGGATGACTCTGATGTAGTCGGTGTGTAAGGGGTAGACAATGGTGCAGACCTCCAACATCTAAAAGCCTTACTATGTCATGAAGTCCTAGCAAGTGATCGATGAACAAATCTCTGTGGTGTAGATGACTCAGCATCGGTGGTGTTTGATGGTGTATGTCCGGATTAAGAATGATCTGAAGGTGCACTAGAATAAGATGAGTCTGGTGAAGAATGACGATCCGATGAATGATGAGATACATGTCTCCATGCAAGTCTACGAGCAAGAACGGGTCTAACTCTCCTCCTCGTAGTCAACAACTTACGTGACCCATTGAGGTGGGTTCGATAAAGTCAACCGAAAGGGATAGCCTCACCGGGTCGGATAAGAGTCGCTGAACGTCGACTAATCTCGGGTGGGGCAATAACAAGTGCAAAGGGAAACTCTGATAATGGTGCAAGAGTATCATGAGATGACGATACGGGTATCTACTTAGCAGGCTCGGACTTACCGTCTGCCTCCGTGTCATCAAAACACAAAAAGGGTGAAACCAATGGCAAATCTGGTGCGGGAGGTAAAGAATCCTCCAATGGATCAGAATCAGAAGAAGATGAATAATCTACTAAATCAAGTACCCCGGAAGGTGAGATGACTGAAACTGTACCCACCTCTGGTGTAACTATAGGGTCAGCTGGAACATCAGGAACCTCAGGGATAGCAAGGATAATAGCAGGAATAGGATCAAAGAGAATCACTCATAGGGCATGAGAACCCACACTCTCCTCAGACGTATCAAATGAAATAGAAATAACAGGAGCAGCCATGACCTGCACAAGCACAAGTTTATATAAATCCTCTTTATATGAAACCATGCACATGCAAGCAAAGCCAAGAAATAAGTATGATGCGAAATATGATATGGCAAAATAATGAATAACGTAATTATGGCAATATGATATATATAATCAATACTTATATGTATTAAACGCTATTATTACAAGATATATATGTAAGCAGGTAAGGCACGTAGGATCACATACTGGTTATAGCCCAGACCTAGATATACTACCTGGTTCTCTATAACCTTGGCTCTGGATACCAATTTGTCACACCCCTAAATGGGGCCTAGTTAAAAACACGTGTCCGAGGGTGTGAGGTCATAATATACATCACACAAGATACGAAGAACGACCTCTAAGGGTACCTTTGAAAATCAAACATTGTTGCATTAATTAAAATAGATAAAGTTTGACATAAGTTTAAAGCTAATATGCGAAAGCGAAAAAAAGTTTTAGAAATAGACAACGATGTTTAAACAGTAGATAATAACGTTTCTTGAAAATCGGCCCAATGCATAGCGATACCAAATAGCAAGCAAAGACATCCACAGCTAAGCACCTAAGAAAAAAAAATGCTAAAACGGTCAACATAAAGTTGAGTGAATTCATAGGTTTGAATTTAATATTAAAAGTGGACCACAAGTTCACAGTACGCACGTGACAGTTATAACAAATACAACTTCACATAAAAAGAATGTAATATTACTGTTGCACAAGCTCATGACAACTGAAGCTTAAATTTAAAAGAGAAGCATTTATATATGCCAAATAGTATTCCACGCCCTAAAGGTATCTGACCAAGATCACCTATTGACATTCCGACATGGTATATATCCGTTTGTTCGGGACCTCTGAATCTAGTAAGCGCTACTTACCCGGATAGGGATAATTACTCCCAATAGATCTATTTACAACATTCGCGCTCACTTAACCAGTACGGTCTGTTAAGCAATTGACGATTCAAGATAATTCGGGCATTAGTGGTCTATTCGCTACTTAGGCAACACGTAATCAGGAAAGGGAAACGTAAAGTAACTGTGTTCATAGTTTAAAACATGCAATGTTTCTCACCCCAAAATAGTAAAGTAAAAGTAGTAAAACGTGAGGCTATGAACTCTCCTTAGCAAAATGAGCAAATGATAATCACGCAAGTAAAAGATGATATAGAACTCTAGCAGCGACCTAGAATAATAACGCGTCTCAGAAACACGAAAAGTATGCCAAGAATTGCACAATATGTCCATCACCAAAATACATCCTTGTGTGTTTGCTTTAGTTTGTTTAACAAAACATGATGAAATGAAATCATATAGTTTTTTGTTAAGTTTCGGCGTTTAACCAAAAATTACTATTTTTAGAAAGTTTATATTTTAGGAAAGTTTTTAGTTTCGGGACGTTAATACCGTCCCCTACATTTGTTAAGTTTCCATAATTCAAAACGCACTAACTAGCCTTAATTACTTAACTTCCAAGTTAAGCGATTGAGATTAGATAGTGCGCTTTGAAAATATAGAAACTTAACAAATATAGGGAATGGTATTAACGTCTTGAAACTAAAAACTTTCCAAAAATAGAAACTTACTAAAAATAGTAATTGTTGGTCAACAGCCAAGACTTAACGAAAAACTCTATGATTTTAATTTGTCATGATTTGATAATCAAACCAAAGCACAAACACACATGGATGAATTTTGGTGGTGAACATATTGTGCAATTTTTGGCATACTTTCCGTGTTCCTAAGACGCGTTATTATTCTAGGTCGCGGCTAGATTTCTATATCATCTTTTACTTGCGTGATTTATCATTTGCTCATCTTGCTAAGGTGAGTTCATAGCCCCACGTTTTACTATTTTTACTTTACTACTTTGGGGTGAGAAACATTGCTTGTTTTTAAACTATGGACACAGTTACTTTACGTTACCTTTTCCTGATTACGTGTTGCCTAAGTAGCAAATAGACCACTAATGCCCTAACTATCATGAACCATCAATTACTTAACCAATGGACTGGTTAAGTAAGCATGAATGTTGTAAATATATCTATTGGGACTAATTCTCCCTATCCGGGTGAGTAGCGCTCACTACCCACGGGGCTCCTGATAAATGGATATATACCATGTCAGATTTCACTAGGTGATCTTCGTCAGATACCTTTAGGGCAATTAATTCTTGTTTGGCATATACTATGCTTCCTTTTAATTGAGCTTCGGTGTCATGAGCTTAGCGCAACAGTAAATACTTTTATGTGGAGTTGTTTCTATTATAACTGTCACATGCATACTGCGAACTTGTGGTCCACTTTTAATACTAAATTCAAACCTATGAATTCATCAACTTTATGTTGATGTTTTAGCATGTTTTTCTTAGTTGCTTAGCTATGGATGTCTTTGCTTGCTTTATGGTGTTGCCTTGCATAGGACCGATTTTCAAGAATTATTATTATCTATGTTAACATCGTTGTCAGACTTTAAAACCTTTTATTCGCTTCCGTATATTATCTTTGAACTTATGTAAAATCCTAACTATTTTAAATTAATGTAACGATGTTGGATTTTCAAACATACCCTTAGAGGTCGTTCTTTGTATCTTGTGTGATGTATATTATGACGTCACGCTGTAACACCCCCAAATTGGGTCGCAGCGGAATAAGGGTCCGGGGCGTGTTACTTCATAGATTAATAACATAAGATATATATAGAACGACCAAAAAGTCATTTTAAAACTGATACATTGGATTTAACAAATGTTTGATACAAATAGCCTGAAGCTTTAACTTGTTCATTGTTATTATTACAAAGATACTGGTTCCCAACACATGAGTTTCCCAAAACATAATGCAACCATATCTTTAGCATGACATCCCAAAACAAAATCACCAATGTATCCTTGGCACCTTATGCTTACTGATCTCTTGAAAAACATTGCTTTAAAACGTCAACAATAATGTTGGTGAATTCATAGGTTTGATAAATCATATATTGTAGGACCACAAGATTTCCCAAGTGTATGATAATGCAACAGATGTAGACATCATATAAATGTAATTATGTTGCCCTAAGCTCATGACACTAAAGCTCGACATAAATGAATACCATATAAATGGCCTATATTGCCCGTGATGATGTTCTAACCCGCAACATCCTATGTTCGACATGGTATACGTTCGTTTGCCCAGTGATAGCTAATCACCCGAACGGGGATGTCAATCCCAATAGATCTATTCATAACATTCGTGCTCACAATCCAGTAACTGACAGTTCATGATAATGGGCTCAACTAAGGTTATCGCTACTTAGGCAACACGTAACCATAATGTAAAAGTATCCACTTGTGTCCAGTTGTAAAACATTGCATGTTTCTCGCCCCAAAAACTTATAAAACAAAAGCATGTAAAACGTGGGGCTATGAACTCGCCTTGAGTGAGCGAATAACAAGAATATCACAGATGATGCGTCACGTAAATCGCCAGATGCAACCTATTTAAATTAAGGTCGTATAAGTACTAATCACATTGGGTATTTAAAATTGTGTTTAATAAGTTAAAACGTTTATAATTACCGTTGTAGTAAAACTGGCGTAACTTTCGCGTTTTAAACCCGATTTTAACGTTTCTTATGCCCACGCTTTCGTATTAGGACGAGTTATCATAATTTGACCTTTTTATATTTTTGATCCTCTGATGAACAGTACTTTTACTGTTCACACCATTTATAAAGTTATTTTTATAGTATTCCTGGATTCCATTATTGTATTCTTTTGGATATCTGGATTTTTCGATTCATGTACAATGAAACGATAAGCAGTGCTTTTCTTAGCATATCCAATGAATATACAATCCACAGATTTAGGTCCAATCTTTTGGGCCTTGGGAGTTGGCACAGCTACCTTGGCTAAACAACCCCACACTCGTAAGTATTGATATGATGGTTTTCTTCCCATCCATAATTCATAAGGAGTCTCTTCCTTTTCTTTACGAGGTATCTTATTTAAAAGATAAGTAGCCGTCAGAATGGCTTCCCCCCACATGTCCTGGCTCATGCCAGAACTGATCAACATGGCAGTAACCATTTCTTTCAAGGTACGGTTCTTCCTTTCGGCAATACCGTTTTGCTGAGGTGAATAGGGAGCAGTGAACTCGTGTCTAATTCCATGTTTCGCACAAAGCTCGGCGAATGGAGCCACGTATTCACCTCCTCTATCACTTCGTACAACCTTGATTTTCTTACCAAGTTGATTCTCAACTTCGGTTTTGTATAGAACAAACTTGTCTATAGCTTCATCTTTACTTTTCAACAAGTAAACATAGCAATACTTGGTACAATCATCAATAAACGTGATAAAGTACTTATTGCCACCCTTCGTGGGTAGTGATTTCAAATCACATATGTCTGTGTGTATCATATCAAGTGGTTCGGTTGTTCGCTTAACCGATTTGAAAGAAGTTCTTGTAAGTTTGGCTTAGTAAAAACCTATTTATAAATAAGTCATCATGGCAAGAGTCCTGTGAATCTATCCTATTACAAGTCCCGCCCATACAAGACTTGTAATAAATATACATTCGCATACACTTCCATGATAAAGAACAAGTCCCAAAATATAGTTTATAAAAGAAGACATCATGGCCAGAGTCATGTGAATTTATCTCAACACAAGTTTCACATTTGTATTTAGAATCAATATGAAAGTTTGGTATGCTATTAAATTTAATTAAACGACGCATCGAATTAAAATTTACATGTCCAAGACGACCATGCCACACATTAGAAGACTCAATCAAGTAAGCAGAAGAGTTCATTTTATTGATTTCATTCTTGACAACCATTACATTGAGCTTAAACATACCATTCATGGCATAACCCCTACCAACATACATTTGATTCTTAGACAAAACAAACTTATCAGACTCAAAAACTAGACGAAAACCAAACTTGTTTAAAAGCCAACCGGACACAAGATTCTTGCGAATCTCCGGAACATACAAGACATTAGTCAACTTGAGCTCTTTCTCGGATGTCATCTTCAAAATAACATCTCCTTCACCCTTGATATCAGCAGTTGCAGAGTTGCCCATATACAGCTTCTGTCCATTGTCAACCGCTCTGAAAGAGTGAAACATACTCTTATCAGCACACACATGACGAGTTGCCCCAGTATCAATCCACCAACCACTGTTGTTAGTACCTACCAGGTTAACCTCAGAGATCATGGCACACACATCAGACACCATCGCAATCATGTCCACATTCTCATCCACCATATTCGCCTGACGTGGATTCACCCGCTTCGGCATCTTGCAATTAGCAGCACGGTGACCTGGTTGGTCACAGTTGTAGCAAGTCCCCTGGAACTTCTGTTTCACAATCCCAGCTTTAGGAGCAAGGTACTCAGACTTCCCTTTGCCCTTCTTGTCATTCTTCTTTTTGTCTTTGCCTTTTCCCTTAGAATTGGACCTTGAAGATGACCCAGCATGTTCAACCATATTAGCCTTGGCAGAATCAGGTGCATAAGTGTCTTTCTGAGCCAACTTGTTGTCCTCTTCAATACGTAGACGAACAACCAAGTCTTCAACACTCATCTCCTTTCGCTTATGCTTCAAGTAGTTTTTGAATTCTACCCAGCTTGGAGGTAACTTTTCAATTATAGCAGCCACTTGAAAAGTTTCACTCAAAGTCATTCCCTCAGCATGAATGTCGTGTAGCAGAACCTGCAGGTCTTGAACCTGACTTATCACGTTCTTTGAATCAACCATCTTGTAATCCAAAAACCGAGCTACCACGAACTTCTTTGTACCAGCATCCTCTGTTTTGTATTTGCGTTCCAATGACTCCCATAATTCTTTGGCAGTCGTGGTCTTGCAGTACACGTTATACAAAGGATCTATCAAACCATTCAGAACATAGTTGTGACACAAAAAATCTGAATGTTTCCATGCTTCCACAGCTTGCACAGCTTGTGCATTAGAGGATTGACCTTCGGCAGGAGGTTCGACCTGAGGCACAGTTTCTTTCAAGAACCGTGCAAGACCCAAGGTGGTGAGATAGAAGAACATCTTCTGTTGCCACCTCTTAAAGTTCTGACCATTGAACTTTTCTGGTCTTTCTGCATGATTAGCCACTGTGTTGGTAGCCGGCGCACCGGTTGGGATCACAACAGTAGTCGCATGAGGAGGAGTTTGAGTGTTAGTCATCCTGAAAACACGCAAAAACAGTTAAACAACTGTTATAAATCGGTATCTGCTTGTACCAGATCTGCTTCAAAGAAACTCAATCTTGGTTTCAATGAATCAACAAATCAGTTTAATAGAAACTCAATCTTGGTTTCAATATAAACTGATTAGAAAACTACTTTAAAACGTTATAGATCTGTAAATTAAAATCTGTTTAATTAAAACTGATTTCCAAAGAAACTCAATCTTGGTTTCGAAAGGAAAACAGTTTATATATATAAAATCTGATTAATAAAAGCGGTTTTTAATTCGGTTAAACCGAATCTGTTTTAAGATTGTAGGGAAACATGTACACTTTTTATTATAACAAAATCAGATTATAATTAACAAATAATTAACAGAAATAAATAACAGAAAATATAACAGACAGAATGGGGTAGAAGCAGAAGACAGACACTATGAATGATAAATAAATAAATCAGTAAAAGGTCATGGAACGAGGCACGTGTTGGACACGCTTCCCTTAAAACAGATTCGCCGTCTGTTTCCCAGGGTACAACGTTCAAAGCTGTTGTACAGCCGGACCTGACATACTTGCCTGAAAAATCACGGAAACTTGAGTGCTTCTGATCGAAAAGATTGCAGGAAAACTTATTAATGGAGTTATTCTCTCTTGTGTGTTTCTCCGGTGTTTTGGAATGGTTGAGATTGTCATCTATTTATACACATCCATATGCATATGGTGCAATCAATGCTGGTTAATCCTCATTAATTTGCCAATCATAATCAGCCAATTAATTGTCAATCAATGACTCATTAATCTTGCAAATCAGCCAATTAAAATAATAGTCAATGACTCATTAATTTGCAAATCATAACATCCAATTTAATTGTCAGTCAATGACACATTAATTTGCAAATAATAACACCCAATTTAATTGTTAGTCAAAGACATATTAATTAGCTGTTATTACTCAATTTAACCAATTTTCTTCATTCCAACTACCCTTCTTTGAGACTCGATATCTCATTCACACTAACTTTATTTTTGGACATATAATGGCTTGTTGCAAAGCCTTACACTTAATAATTATATTTACTAATAATTATCTATGTCCAAAATTAGTGAAAACACATTTTTCACTAAAATTTTCCAACAAAATATACAAAACATGTTTTTTTCTCTCCTAGTTTAAAGTGCAACGCAGTTTTTTATCAATTTATGTTCCGTATTTTTTGTCAGTTTAATACTTTTGACTTTACTAAACTTTATATTTAACGTTCCGCACTTTCCATTTCACAATTTTATAATATAACTAAATATAAAAATTTTAAAAAAAAATTAAAAAACTCAAAAAAAAAACAGTGTGCATATGGTGTTTTAGGGGCACTTATCACTTTTAATCTCTAAAACCAACAAAAACAAGAAATCATCTGTATAACATATATGACTCACCATTATATCAAATAAGCCATTAATTTAGCTGTTAAATTGCTAGAGCTGAAAGCTAAATCGCATGTGATAAACGCATGATGTTAGGGCACGTTTGGTAGAGAGAATTTCAGAGATTAGAAATGAAATAGAGAATTAAAATCTAGAGAATAGAAATCAGTAGAGAATTTTGATAAGGGAACAAGTTGATAAAAAGTTTGAGGCACTTGGGAGCTTAAACAACCTGTACCACAGTCTAGTTGATCTTCCAGAGTGTTACTTTTTAACGGAAGAATGCAGACTTATGCTTCTAAACCCAAGAAGTCCATCATATGATCGAAGCAAGGAACTTAAAATAAAGACAGATGACACCACACCAACAAAATACTTTGTATGTGAACAATGGAATTGCACTTTTTCTCTGTTTAAATTCAGCACTTCTAACACATCTAGATGCAGTAAGTGTGGCAAGTTTATGGACCAGGAAATCCATTTCAAGGATATCACAGATAATGCTGATGCTGATCGTGTTGGTTGTGGTGTGTTTGTTTCTGATATTACAACTTTTATTGTTACTGATGATCTTTGTGTCATGCCACATAGTCCTGGATGCTGCATTCAATTGCTCATAGATCTTGGAGTCACTGATATAGGCCATTTAGAGGAAAGAACGGTTGAACTTGGTCGTGAACAGGTATCCAAGTTATCACGTTTTGCTATTGTGTGTAGGAAACTTTTTTTTGTTAAACAATCAATTAACTTTTCAATTAACTTTTAACCAACGTGTTAACCGTGAAGGGTAAATTGGTCATTACATGTGGGCAAAATACACACAATATTCGAAGTTCAAAAGTTAAATGATTTTTTTTTACAATAAAAAAATTGTCCTGCAACAAATATAGCAAAACGTGGTAAGTTGGCTACACTTTTTTATAATTTGCCCAATAACAAATGCCTTCAAGTTTTATACGTTTGTCGGTTACTGTATTCTTTTGTGATCCATTTAGGAGCGCACCCTAGCTAATTTGGTTAAATATACGGTAAAAATTAACAATAACGAGATATGTCGAACCAAGTCTCCACTATTTAACACATCCATTTTGTCATGTGACAGATTTTGAATCTTTTAAGATTGTCACTGCTATTCAATTCTCCACTAACCTATTTAGTTGGGCTTAAAACACTTCCCTCTCAAGGTGTTGAGAGCTTTGAACAAGGTAAGTTTAATCAGTTGACTTCACCTAAAAAAGAAGATTCTCCAAGCTCAAAGATGGTTCTGCAAGTATCTTTGCAAAAGTCAACCGGAAAGCTTTTATTTGCAGAAGCAGAAGAGGATTTTGTTGACTTTGTTTTCGGTTTCTTAGCAATTTCTATAGGAACAGCAGTTGGTACGTTAATGAACGGCACTTCTCCTCTGGTCTGTATGGACAATATCTATCGTAGCATTTCAGATATGAGTATAGAAACATGTCTTAACTCACAAGATGTAAAGGATATTTTACTTAAACCTCATTTTGGATAGCCATATTCGTCAAAGAACCAGATTTTTCCTATAAACGGTACCATTTTCCCTAAATGTGCCTTAGTTTATTATGATCCTGATACTTGCTCTGGAATGTGGTATGATGATCATATCTTTACAAATAGAGGTAATATAACATGGTCAAGCTTACTATAATGATCCCAAGATAGGAGGTGGTTTTTTTGTAGCGATCTGGAATTTATGGTAACAGATGACTTGATCATAACCTCATCATTGTCCATTTCGACAGTGGATATTTTAAATAAGTGGAAAGTTCCTCTTAAAGACATCGAGAGGCATACGGTTACCATTGGCTTGGATGAGGTATGACAGAAACCATGAAATCATTCTAAACAAAAACTACTTTTATGTGCTTTGATTTGTCTTTAGTAAATTTTTCTCTTTTGTAGGGTATACAAATGCTGAAAGCGTCTCTAAGATCTAAGTCCACGTTAACAAAAGGCCTCGAGAATCAGCTGAAGAATCTAAACCAGAACAGTTGATGTTAGTTCTTAGAAAAAAATTCATAATTGTACTCTTTTAAGTATGTCGTTGAATTCGAATGGAGTTTTTGTTTCTGCTTCTTGCTAGAAGTGGATCGAATAAAATCAAGTCCTTGTTTTCTTGATAGTTGGCTACCCTTGCTGATTGAAGCACATGAATTACTATTTACTACCATTGACTGAAACTTTGGTATAAGATAATTTCTTAAGCATTTTCCTATAAAGATATTGGCTTTTTTTTTTGAAACAGCAACAATTTTTATAACACCGGTTATTATTTATTGTTATGTTCTTAAATAAAAAAAATATTTTATAATTCCAGTAATCGAAAGAAGTGTTCTGAGTTTCTCACTATCAAACTCTCAAAGGTTAACTTAAATTCTAAGAACAACAAAACTACCTTCTAGAGCAAAGTATGAAAACGGTAGAATCTATACATATCATACCCTTACCCGGGTTTCGTTTTAGATAGATCGGCTTTTCATAAATAACCGTTTTATATATATATCACTCCAATTGTTTTAGCGGGCTACAACTTTTCATTTGCCCGCTTCACCAAATTCACCAAAATTTTAAACACACAAACCCTAACCATTCTCCATAATTTTCCCTTTCACAAACCCTAACCTTCACAGCCGCCACCCAACTACCATATGCATACAATCGGTTGCTACTTCACACAAAGCAGTATAATTTTTACTTTCGTTTTGAAATTGTTTAATTTTTTATTTTGAACTTTAAACCTTATTCCATGAGGTCTGCTTATGGATATATAATTGATGTTTGTTATTTGTATATACTATATCTTTACTACTTAATTGATTGTTTCAGTAACAAAGGGACACTTGTTATATATGTGTTGGATTTATGTTCGGAGTTGTTCCAGTAAGCTTGTTTCAAGTGCATATGTAATAGCTTTTCTAATCTATTAAGAACTTTTAAGGTGTTTGGTTAAGCTTATGGTAAAAGATGTTATCTCTTTTGAGAAGGAAATAAGCTAATAAGCTTGGTTTGGTACATCAGGTTGAATAATTTTTGTATTGAGTCAGTAAAGCTCTGTAATTGGACAAACCGAAGATTGTTTAATAGTTGCAGATGCAATCAGGGTACCCACCCTACATAGATATTCTAGGCTACATGCTATCCATTTTCATTTGAATTTCATGTTGGTAAAAGCATTATATATACTATAATTGACAACACTAAAAATAAAGTACCATCGCTATTAGTCGTGTAAATTGTTTTAATGTATATTCTAAATTACCCGTTTCCGTCAGGTACTTATTGATAATATTAAAGATTCTGCTCCTATAATATACATACCAACCAACCAGGTTTATGTAATCTAATATCTTACAGCTAAACGCTATATTTGTATACACTTGCCACTTATACTTTTTGTTTTGCATTTTCAAAGCTTGGTAAAACGGGTGCCCATGAAGAAGCTCAAGAGCCACCAGTTATCAATGACTTGACAATGGTAATAGGTTCCATATCTCAGGTAATGCATCACTTATATTGTGTTGTATATTATATGATGGCTAAAATCATAAGGCAACAATCTCTCTGATGTGCTTGGATACAATACACATAAGTATAACACTGGACTAAAAGAAGCGACTACTGATTTTTCAGATATATTACGATTTACGAGTACTATTCTTGTAGCCAAGTGAATGGTTATGATAAGGTATGGTTTTCATTTCGTTGTTTTCTTTTTCGCTGAGTTTGTCTGTTGGCTTTAGCTAAAGTTTTAACACTTAATATTTCAGGTACTTGTGGATGCAGAATGCACACATGATGGTTCAATAAAACATATCCAGAAGTTTGAAAACTCGGGATGGACAACTTTAGAGCGCCGTGTTTTGGATGCTGAGAGAACCGATGATTTGACTGTTCTTCAGGTAGGACTGATATCTGAGTATGGGTGGGTGGGTCTGATAATGGGTCAAAACAATATCTGGAAGAAGCTTGCGGATTTACATGTAGTGGCCAAAGTGGGTTGGATTGAACAACAAACTCTTTTTATCCACTTTTATTTTGATTATCATGAATTATTATCTGTTGATTATGATATCAAAAACAATATTTCAGTATTTCCGACTGTAGTAAATCATAATTGTTAAACACATGATTTGGGGGTGGTATTAATCAGAATTTTTATTGTTGAATTTATCTCATCTTCTTGGATGTACATCATTTCTTCGCATTGTCAAGTTTTGTATCTTTAATTGGCATGTTTGACTTGATGCAGTTTCGGCTTTTGACCAATGGTTTCGACCTATTAAAAGTAGGAGGATACCTTGTTTACAGCACTTGCAGCTAGGTCCATGCTAAAATCGTCTACTCTATAGGGTTTGACTAAATGACGACTATCTAATTTTCCTGCTACCATTCTTGTGGAATAGTTTAACTTGTGCTCAGAATGAAGACATGGTTGAGAAATTTATTCTATAAATAGATGTGCTGGTAAGCTATTCCCTTATTAGCTTCTTCTCTTCACACGGCCTATAGGTTCCGACTCGTTAGTAATATTGATTCTCTTTCGGCTTGTAGAGTTGCTGGAAATAGATGGTTCCAAAATTTGGCCCTGCAAACCTCATCTTCGGAAAGCAAAATGGGTTTTGAATGGACATGTTGTTGCTCAATTGAATCTGTGTTTGATAGTTTATTGGCATTGTGTTTGTTGAAGCCACTTGGTTTCGGATAGTAGAATGTTGTTATTTGTTGCAGCCATTTGTATTAATATTTATTGTATTTGTTTACAAGTGAAATGATTAGATATGCATTCTGATAAAAATGGGATTTTTTTTTGTTAGAAAAATCTCTTATAAAGAACGGTTTTATGTATTAACCTATCTTATTATGATGTTAAAAAGATCGGTTATAAACCGATCTTTTTTCGTTTCTGTCCATTTTTCTCCGACGTTATTATACGTTTTCGTACGTTTTCATACGCTTTCATCCGCTTTTATCAGTTTAAATATGTTTTGGTAAATTTTTAAACGATTTTGTATGTTTTGGTAGGTTTTTATCCGTTTTTGTACGTTTTTTTCAGATTTGTCCGCTTTTGTACATTTATTGATTATCAGTTTTTATCCCTTTTTTTTGGTATTAAAATGTACAAAAACAAAAAAAACGTAAAAAAACAATGTATAAAAACGTACGTTTTTTCATTTTTGTACGTTTTACGTTTTTGTACATTGCTTTTTCGTTTTTGTACGTTTTCGAACGTTTTAATACTTTTTGATACATTTCGTTTTTCTACGGATGAGAACGTAAAAAAGCGGATGAAAGCGTATAAAAACGTACGAAAACGTATAATAACGTCGGAGAAAAACGGACAAAAACGAAAAAAACGTACCAAACAGATAATTTTTTTTAATTAATAATATACAAAAATAAAATATTGGCCGATAATAATCATAATTATAATATTATTAATAATAATTAAACACTATTAAAAAATAAAAAAATAAAACAAAAAAATTAAAAAACTTAAAAAAATTAAAAATATATATTCAAAATACATCCCTGTGGTTTTTTTTTCACAATACATCCCTCGTGAGAAGATAACGGAAAAATATTTGCATCGTTCGTCCTTAGGGATGTATTGTGGCAAACGTTTACCTAACGAAGGATGTATACTGCCAATAGTTTCTGACAGGGATGTATTATGTGAGAAAGTTGAAAGCACAGGGATGTATTTTGCAGTTTACTCTGTTTAATATATTGCTGATACAAGTATAAATGGCAAGTATCTTGACTGAGCTAGGCAGGACGGTTAACAAAAGATCCTATATTACATGATGTAGACATGTATGTAAACATTCAGCTTGCTACAAATGGTTGTTCGACATGCTTCGTTGCTGCATTACTTCCCAAACAGTCCTACACAGGCTGCCGGTCCTAGGACGGCCAACACTTGGTCAAGTAGTGAACTCTGTACTATATAAACAAACCAACATTTTCACCATTTAGACCATCAACTCATAACTCAACAAAGACCACTTGTACCCTTCCTCGTCAAAAAAATGGCTCGTTTTCTTTTCTCATTTATGGTTCTAGCACATGACATTGATGTTGCGGTTGGCTGCGGACCATAGCCCTGTTCAAGACTTTGCGTTGCGATATGACCATGTCTAGGTATGCTAATGATTTGTGGCTTATAAGTGTATAAACATTAATTGCTAGGCGGTGTTCAACACGAATATGGGTTACACCAGTAAATTTTAGTACACGTTAAAACGCATTGGCTTAACCTGTTTGAAGTTTGCTAGTATTACTTAGTGAAATTTGCAATTAAATTAAGCATTTTCATGTATTTTAATACTTTGGTGATAATTGTGGCAGTACGAGTAAATGGATTCGCTTGCAAGAACCCTAGTTGGGTTCAAGCAAACGACTTCTACTTTGGAGGCATGCATATAATGGGCAACACCTCCAATGCCGTGGGGTCAAGTGTGAAGCCGGTGTTTGTGTTCCAAATACCGGGATTAAACACACTAGGGATCTCACTAGCTCGTCTCGACTTTGCTCCTTGGGGGGTCATCCCACCTCACACCCATCCTCGTGCTACTGAAATCTTGACTGTCTTGGAAGGCCAACTTGAAGTTGGATTTGTGACATCAAACCCTGAGAACCGTCATATTTCAAAAGTACTAAATAAGGGTGATGTTTTTGTGTTTCCTGTAAACCTTATGCATTACCAACGTAACGTTGGAAACACATATGCTGTTGCAATAGTGGCGTTGAGCAGTCAGAACCCTGGAGTGATTACAGCAGCAAGTGCGGTTTTTGGTGCGAATCCAGATATATCAACTGATATTCTTGCAAAGGCATTCCAAGTGAGTGATGATGTTATTACTGATATGCAACTCAAGTTTTAGTTTTACTGTGCTTCAACATCTGTTAGAAGAGCTACAGCTAAAGTATGGATCTGTTATGTGTTTAATGATTTAAACCGAACTTAAACATGTATGTTATCGGCAAAACTTATTTAGACTCCCTTCTCACCAATCAATACTCATTAAGTTTACTGGATTGAACAAAAAACCCTTTAGGTTCTGAAGATACAAGATTGGTATTTCGCTACTTACTATCATAACTCGTAAAAGATTGTTTGGTGCAAACAACTTCCCTTAAGGGGAGAGCTCAAGCCACGTGATTAGTCGGCTAAAAGGTTTAGAACCACGTTGTTCAAGCCACGTGGATTAGTCGGCTAAAAGGTTTAGAACCACGTTTACAGAAAAAAGGCTTTGATTAAAACTTACCCATGCATCAACACTTCCAGTACAGTACATCATAAAGTGTAAACATGTTAAAAATGGCAATCACTCAATCAAGCAATCTTTAGACCCAACTCCACTTTTTTCTGTTTGAGAATAATCACTTTGGTAACAATACATTTCTATAGACAAAACATACTTTACACACCGAAATTAACGGCGAAACCATAAAGAAAAATAAAGTTACATAAGACACCTACAAAAGAACAACATTGCCACATTTATTTTCTATAAGGAAGTACTATGACCACTTTTGGGACACCACAAAAGAATAACACATTAACCACTTTTGGTGTTTGCTACCACATATGTTTATATATCATATTCATAACCACTTTAGGTTATATACACAAATCCAATCATGTTGATTTGCTATATATTCCACTCAAACAAAATGACAGATCATTGACAGACTAGAAATAAAGAGAATGTATTATTATTATTGCTTTTCATCATCATAAATAAATAAATGCATCATATTCTCCTTTACAAAATACAATGTTTTCTGTTTTATGCCCACCAATCCTACAAATGAATATGTCCAACATTTCAAAGAATATTTTCCCCCTTTCTCCACTATATCTACATATATCATATGATGTGTATATCTACTCTTAAATCAAAAAAATGACGAAAATTTTTACTGGACAGACTGTACGTGACCTCCGTGTGAACAGAAATGAATTCTACCTCTCGATGGTATTTGAATGAGGAGATGAAACACGGGTTTTTATTGGTTTTAGCTTCAACCCCATGCTTTCGGGAGAAAGTAGCTCCGGGGAGATGCATGACGGACTTAGTGGGCTCCTCGGGCTGCCTGTGAAGGGGCTCGGTCTATAAAGTCCATACCCCATTAGAAAATACTCCATGGGTATCAACATTGCATGTGGTTGCTCTTCTGTCACCATTGAGCCACAAACCTGGACCTGCATAAAGTCAAAGTCAAAGTCAAAACCAGTGCTGTCATGATTCCAATTTTGATTGAAAATTTGAACTTTTTAATGGATTTAACGATTTTTATATCGATAAATTTAAACCATTTTTTAAGTGTTTCGTGTGTAGCTCAATAGAGTAGCATCTTTAGTGCCAAACACTAGAAGTTAGGCTTAGAAGGTTACACACTTACACTACCAAGTCGAGACCACTAAATTTGGGAATAGAAACTTCTACGGTTTAATGTCAACCCTAGCACTTCTAAAGTTCTAAAGTAGGGTATATTCAAGTAACTGTTGAAGCTAGACGATAGTAGATTTGCCAAGAAAACAATAAATAACGTACCTCAACTAAAGCACTATATCTTCTGTCCAATTTTCCAGTCATGTGAAGTGCTTCCGCATGAAACGGAGAGCTGTCCCCGACAAAGATAAGTGTTCTACATTTTAGTTTCTTTAACCCGTCGGTGATATCAGGTCTGCTATCAATCGCTTGAAGATACCGCCACACATTAATGCTCTGTCTTTCGTCCAATAACTGCAACAAAAAAAGAACTCTTAAGCTTAATATACAACTCGATTAAAAGAAGATATTAACATACAAACTTATTACACTAACCTTTTGCATGTTTGAATATATCTGATTCTAGGAATTTCTGGATTAACACGAACATTCCTGATTAAATTAAACGATGTTTCATCAAATTAAAAATATTCAAAAACAAAACTATGATAGTGTTACAAGATGATCTCACGGCCCAGGATTAGGGAATGTACTTGCTGAAAGTATCTTGAAGTAATACATTTCTTTCAATTTTATACACACATTCCGTTGTAATGAGATGCCAAATTTGACATCAACTACACATTAAAGTAACAACAAAGTTAATACAAACGAGTGTCACGGGCAATAGCTAAAGGCGGGGTAAATGGATAGGTCCACCTGGGTATGGTAAAAGGTCTAAATGAAAATTCTTTTATGCGTGGTGAAATATATATAGCTAGTGTGCTAGATATAGTTACAAGCATCTATAAATTTATCAGAAATCATCTGTATTGTCTAATAACATAACCGGAATATACCCACATCATAAGAGAATCTGCCAAAATTGCCACCTCTAAGCATCACTATAACTTAAATATTAAACCATCTAGGCAAGAGAATGAAAAAAGACTAACCTTATTGTAAAACCATTCAGTCCACGAAGGTGCTTTGCAAAGAGGAGAAACAAGTATTAAACCAGTAACTCTGTCTCTATATTTCGTCTGTGATATAGAAACATCAGTTAGTCAAACAAGGCCGTAACTTTAAACAGATTGTATGCCTTAATCATTAACGAGTTAATAAGCACTCTCACCGCAAAGAGGGTAAGGATATAGGCACCCGCCATAGCCCCCATGCACATCACTGCACCAAGCCTAAAATAACCCGAAAGTGATATTCTTAATACTTAAAATACAAACAAAGTATATTATACTAGTACCAAGATAAGTGGTAAACAGCTTACCCAAAATAATTGAGGACCTCTAGAATCTGATCACAAAGATCCTCCACCGACAGAATGGGATCATCGGGACAGATGGCTGCTGCTCCTAACTGCAACGACTCTTGTACAAATCCCAGAAGAGATATTTTACGTTAATAATCTAGTTCATAATGGGGAATTTAAAAAAATAAGGTTCACAATAACTCTAATACGTGCCAAAAGTAAGTGGTGTTTGGATAAACATATTCTGCTGTTCCCTACCAGCTACAACAAAGCAGATTACCGGAGGAAGGAGGAATATAATAATATTATTTATTTACCATAAAACGTCATCCCTTTTCTTAATGATAATTACTTTTTAGTCATTTCATCTATTGATTACCCTAAATTATTAAAATTTGTCAAACAGTTAAGCAAGTAACTATATGACTATTACATCTAAAAAAGATTAAGCCCGTTCACTGACCTCATGCCCAGGTGGACTGATATGATATATGCAGAAATTATGAAGGAGTAATGAAGCTGCCTCGGGACAGAAGAATAATCCTTGGAAACATAACATATCTGTCAACAAAAACAACCTTAATTAGATTAGACCAAACACATACATAAAAAAGCAAAAAATAAAACATAAGGTTTTTATATTGCTTACGATTTAGAGCTAAATCGGGATATGTAATCAAAGGTGGCTTTTCTTGGTCTCCATACACAATAACTGAAACTGAACCACGGCCAGTCCGAATGATATGTTCCTGAAAACAAATTTCACGGCACATTTCAATCACCAACATCACGAGATGCATAAAACCGACCGTTGAAACTTATAACTCTTAAAAAATCCGTTATTCTAAATAGAGATGCGACTTAGTTGTATATGAACAGTCATTTGTTTTAAGCTTCAAGACACAAGTCTTGATCATTGTTATATTCCATATGAAGCGGCTGACCAATGTAATAAACAATCTAGAAACTACATAAAAACAATAGGAATGAACACGCGTTGTCATTGGACTGTCGAAATGTCAATGTAAGTTTATATTATATTGAAAAATTCCATGATTGAGCTTGATAATGACGCGTAAACTAACAAGAAATACGATTGCAACTTCTAATTCGTAACAAAAGAAGTAAAAGCGACATATATGCCAAGATAATGATTTTTAACCTCAAGAAAACGACAACGTAACACAAATGCTTTTTATGATAGCAAGTTTTTACCATTTAAACAAGAATCTTGAATTACAGCTTAAGCGAAGAAGGTAATGAATATGAAAATAATTCAACCACAAAATTCCAAATAAAAGCAATACGGTCTTAAAAAAACATTTGTTGGTAAATATAATGATATAAATAACACCGGTTAAAACTTAAAATGCAATCCTTCCAAAAAATGGAATTTTTGGAATTTATATGAATTAAAATCAAAATAAAGATACAAACAAAGGCAGCCATAAATGAGACAGCTAGCAAATTTTGACAACATACATAATGCAAGAACATCTTTGCTTTAAATAAAAACAATCTTTTATTTAATATTCCAAGATTTTGACGATAAATTTAAAAGTCAAACAGATCTACAATTCCATAAGTCACTAATTCACAGCTCAAAAATAACTAAAAAACCTAAAAATCAAGAACACGTAAAGGGGTTTCTAAATTGGGAATGAGCATGAATTGATCCCCTAAAGTACATAAAATCACACCCAAAAAATAACACTCCATTGAACCATTTCATCAAACACACTGAAATCACAATAGACTCAAAGAAACTCAAAAATCATTTTTAAAAAAAAACAAGCAAAACCTTTTAAACCATTTAATATAATCAAACGGGAATTTATAATTTTATAAAAAGATTACAAAAAAGGAGCAAAACCCATTGAAGCATTTCATCAAAGACCTCATCTAAAATGCAAAAATCAGCAAAAAGACCTTCAAAAACACTTTAATAGTAATTAATACGGAGTAATCAAATTGGTATCCATAAAATCAATCATATTATAAAAAAAAATACAAAAAACAAGCAAAACCCATTGAAGCATTTCATTAAACACCTTATCTGCATCTACAAAAACTGAATAAAAAACCTTCAATAACACCTTAAAATAAGCTAAGAATCAAATGGGTATTCATAAAATCAATCATATTTTAATAAAGGTATAAAAATAAGCAAAACCCATTGGAGCATTTCATCAAACACCTGGTTTAGTACAACAAAAACTGAATCAAAAACACCTTAAAATGAGCTAAAAATCAAATGGGTATTCATAAAATCAATCATATTACATAAAATAAGCAAAACCCATTGAAGCATTTTATCAAACCAACACAAAAAGACCTTCAGAATGACTTAATAAGCAAAAAAGCCATTGAGGCATTTCATCAAACACCTTGTCTACAAGATAAATGGGTATTGATAAATAGTACCTTGCCACCAAGATAAATGGTTTCCATATCAACAGAGACGGAATCACTTGAATCCGCCATTGTGTGTGTGTGTGTGTGTTTTTGTGTGGGGTTTTATTATAAGTAAATATAAATAAAAAGAGTCTCTCTTATCATTTGTTTTTATAAAAAATATTTTCTTGTTTATTTATGCTTCGATGGCTTATATACGAAGCAATTCTTTCCTTTTTTATTTTCTTACATTTTCTCTTTTCTTTTTGTCTAAATCAATATGTCTTTATTTAAAATAAGGATTTGCAAAACTCTGCATCATCGGTTCAAAATCGAATCAAACCGAACTAAAAACCGACTTTGAGAAAAATATGAACTGAAAACCGAACCGAAGTGAATCGAGCAAAACCGAAACCAAACCGAATAGATAGTTTAGGCGCAGTTTTCTTGGTTTTAACCCGAAACCGAACCGAACCAAAACCGAAAACCATAAATATACAAAACCGAACCGAAAATGATCGGTTCGGTTTCGGTCGATTGGGAAAGACTATGTTTATTAAATACACCATAACCTCTACCAATTGGGCACTTGTTAACAAAGTACATACGTATAGCGTAGATGAAGTATATTAGCGTTAATTTGTGCGTTTTTTTGTATAGAGGGTATCGGGTAAGTGAAAGTAAATAAAGTTAATTGGTTTAAATTCTAATTAATTATTCAAATATTTCATTGATGATATTGTCTTTTATAAGTAAAAACACATTAGTTTAACAATAATACTTATTTTTTAAGTTTTTTCATTGTTAAGTAAATGTGTTTTCTTTTCATATGTGGTATAGAGTTTACATATTTGAAAAAAAACTTACTAGGCGCAATTAATTGTTGTTGAAATTGAAAATATAGTGGGAACTAAAAAAATATATTATTTTTATAAGATACATGGCATATAATTTAAAAAGATTATGAATTATTACTTCTTTTTTCTTTCTCTAAAACATTTGGTTGATAAGCACCATGGTTATACTGTAAAATACTGTAGTCTAATAAAATGTATTATTTGCTTATGATGAATTGAACATGTAATAAAACATACTTATATTTAAAGAGACTATGCTTATGTTATTATTTAGAAGTGATGGAATTTATGTTAAGAAACCGCCGATCAAATGCTCAGACACTGTGATATTCTCACTAGAGGTGTCGAGTAAAAATGTCGTCAGGTACCCATTTTGAGACGTGTTTGCCACACAATTATATATATAAACGATTTTTTAGTTTGAAACTATAATATCTATTTGGCCGAGAATCATTTTTTTAAGTAAATTTTTATACAATATAGATTACATATGGCATTGTGAAACACTGAATCACATTATATTTGTTTTTCTTATGTTTAAATTGGTTATGATTAAGTGTATACATCTCTAAACTTCATAAGATTTGTCTAAATAATGTCCTCAAGGCACTAGTTTAAACGATTATATAAAGAAACATTAGTTTTATTAAATTAAAAAATAACAATTAATTATGAGAGATAATAAAACTTAATTAATGTGTATTAAACAAGTTAGGCTCACCCGCGCTCTGCTGCGGGATGTTTGGCGGCCGGTGTTTTCGGTTGGACGTGTTAGAAGGTATATTTTTGTAAAAAAAAAAAAATTAACGGTCGTTAAGTAACGACCGATTTCAAGCACTGTTTTGGTGCATTCTAAAAAAAAAACTAACGGTCGACCGCTAGTGGGGAAAGGGGTATTTTATAAAAAAAAAATAAAATGAGGGTAGTTTTCGTAATTTAACACATAGTGCGAGGGGGTATTTCGTAAATATTTGAGGGGCTATTTCGTAAATAAAAAAAGGAACGGGTCGGGGCGGACCGGGTCGGGTCGACCCGACAATACCGATAACTCAAAAAGTGCGAGTGAATATTTTGAAAAAAAAAGCAAAAAAACAATTAATTTTTTTTTTTTAAATGTTCGGACCGGGTCGGGTCAACCCGGTGCATTTAATGCAACTTAATGCACCTGAAGCGCGTGGTTAGTTCTATTGTTATTCATAAAAAAAACAGACCGATGACTCAAAAAGTGGGAGAGAGTATTTAAAAAACAAAACAATTTTTTTTTCAAAAAAAAAAAAAACCGATCGGACCGGGTAGGGTTGACCCGGCGTATTAAATGCACCCCGGTCAACCCGGTGCATTTAATGCACACTAAATGCAAAAGGCCATTTAATGCATGCGAGAGGGTATTCCGAGGAAAAAAAAGGAAAATTTTATTTTAGAAATTTTTTGAAAAAATAAAGGAAAAAAAAACTGGCAACCGCGCGCCGTTGCGGGACGATTAGCGGAGCGCGAGGTTTGAGGAAACTTAAAGTTTTATTCATAAAAAAACAGACCGATGACTCCAACAGTGCGAGAGGGTATTCCGAGAAAAAAAAAAGGAAAATTCTATTTTAAAAATTTTTTGAGAAAAAAAAAGAACGGGACGATTAGCGGAGCGCGAGGTTTGAGGAAACTTAAAGTTTTATTCATAAAAAAAACTTAAAGTTTTATTCATAAAAAAACTGACCGATGACTCAAACAGTGCGAGAGGGTATTCCGAGGAAAAAAAAAGGAAAATTTTATTTTAAAAACTTTTTGAGAAAAAAAAGGGAAAAAAAAGTGGCAAAAAAAATGTTAAAAAAAAATGGAAAACCCTTCATTAAATGGCGGGTCAAAAACATTTAATGAAACCCGGTTTATTGGGGGGTCGGGTCCCCCGGTAAATGTATTGTTGTAGAATGCCCGGTTAGACAATCTCAAATTGACACTAATTATTTGCGTCTTGATACAAACATAAGGAAACCGAACATTATTTCATGAATTTAGACTTGATTATAAACTTGATTACATGAATTTAGTTATCAACATTATATATAAACATATATGCAATGTATGTGAAATAACATATTTTTATAAATGACAAAATTTGTATGAAATAAAAAAGAAATAAATGAGGTGCACCGACGGTATTGTGTCACATGGGGGGACGAAAGCGATTTATCCGTCACTATTTAACGGCTGTTTCTTAACTCAACCATGGTTGGTTACCGACACATTAAGGCCCCTACTTTAAACGTCGTCGTCACGATCATTTTTCCAAATCATAATAATTTTATACAAGTACATGTTTTATTTTGTCTTTACAACATTTTAATTAGGGATTTTGGTTGTACGCCGATCATAATACACCGCGGATCGGATCAGACTGAGAAACCGGATCGAACATATTTTTGTCCGGTTTTCGGTTCGTCTTTTCTTTCATATTCGGTCTTCGGTCCGGTCCGATCCAGTTCGGTCTTAAGCAAGAAACCGGCAATTATGCTTTGTTGGACTGGACATGACCGAAGACCGAACCGGACCGGACATACCCGGACATGGACCGAACATTTTGGTCCGATCCTCGATCCCGTGTTTTGAGCCAAATCGATCACGGACCAGCGTCGTCTCATCATTTACTTTTCTTCATTGTTTCTCACCCTTCATCCACAAGATCATCACTATTTTCCCATTGTATTAAAAAAATGCACACTTTATACAAACATACCCCACAACTCACACACACTCACAAATCAGATAATTAATAATAAAAACACATCATGGGGGTCCATTTTTGCACATAAACCGAGTGGTGAATCCTTCACCTTTCGTCAACTTTTTTCTCTTCGCTCACGTGTCACCAGGCACCCTCACAGTGGCTTTCATGCGTAAAGGTGCGGGTGCTCCTCACTACCTCTCATGAGTTACCATTGCATGCAACCTAAGAATTTGAGCTTACAAAATCAGTTTTCTCTGTCACACAATATTACGAAAGCTTTTATAAGTCAAGCCTAGCCAACTGAAACGGATTTATGACGAATTATGGTTGATTAAATTTAAAATATAAATATGAATTTAATTCCATGTATGTTTTGTGATTTTATATTCATAAGTTTGAGTTCTAACTAATTTGTCAAACCGCTTTACAAAAATCATATGTAAACTTCAACTTTAACTAATTTCACCAAACACTCACCGTTTTTACTTTTTGATACTCATTTTCTTATAATCATTATTATATAATAATGTAATCGAGTTTAATTGTTGTGAGTAGTGTTCTAAAAAGCGTGTTATAACACCCCCATTTTTGACATATAGCAGCGGAAGCTAATCTGGGGTATTATTTCATAGTACAACAGTCATAATCATAGAAAACGACTCAAAAGAGACGTTTTTAAAAGATAAGTTATCATTCATTATTTTATCAGAGTTTTTACAAACAGAGGTCCCAAAATCTACATGAAAAC